>CAUYRT010015786.1:0-39806 GCA_963574885.1 Lepilemur ruficaudatus | reverse complement strand
TAATCCTAGCACTTTGGGAGGTCGAGGCGGGCGGATTGCTCAAGGTCAGGAGTTCGAAACCAGCCTGAGCAAGAGTGAGACCCCGTCTCTACTATAAATACAAAGAAATTAATTGGCCAACTAAAGATATATATAGAAAAAATGAGCCGGGCATGGTGGTGCATGCCTGTAGTCCCAGCTACTCGGGAGGCTGAGGCAGAAGGATCGCTTAAGCCCAGGAGTTTGAGGTTGCTGTGAGCTAGGCTGACGCCACGGCACTCTAGCCCGGGCAACAGAGTGAGACTCTGTCTCAAAAAAAAAAAAAAAAAAAATCAAATGAGTAAAGTCAGTTACAGTACAGATTAAATAGATTGTCCCTTGTTATACTCTGCTACAGTAGAGACAGAGAACTGAGGTCACCCACCAACTATCTATAAATATCTTTTATAGTCTCAACAAAAATTCAGTTACTTTTTTGAACCCTTTCTTCTTCTTGCTAAATTATCTTCCTTCACTGACCAGCTATAAAATTACCTTTTTGATTCAACTTGGAATCTTTCTCAGTTTCTTCAAATTTCTGTTAAATGAAGTTCCACATTGAACACCAAACTCGAATGAGGATTTATTTGGATTAAGTTATAGAGTAGTTTAGAAATCAATCAGTTCTTTAGACCAAATCAGGGTTACATTATATAATGTTTAGAAATCATGAATAGTTTATTCCCCACAGTGAAACAAAACTATGCTTTATATGGGCAAGGACTGTATATCCTAACACATCTCTTTTTACACAAGTTTTTTTTTTTAAAGACAAAACTGCAGTTAACATTTCCAAGTATAATGAAATTACAGTGAAAACACTCACCTTTCCATATTTTCCCCCCAAAGCAAGGCTTTATTCATCCAAATTATAGACTTCAGTGATTGCATTTTCGACCTCTACAATTAGAATAACATTAATTTATCACATTTATTAATAATTTTATGTGTTGTTATAGATTGGATTCATGTAGATCATTTTCCCTACCTCTCTTTTTTTCTGATACAATGTTTGTATATGTCTGTGTTCATGTGTGTGTCTTGTTTTCTGACTCTGAAATGTTTATTATGCCTTAGACAGTTACCCCAGGGAGATTATGTAAAAAAGCCTGGAGATGGTGACTCTTTTTATAGCGACATTCCTCCTGGAGTCAGCACAAACTCAGCATCTAGTTCTAAGAAGAGGTCTGCTTTTCTGTCGCATTTTCAGATTTCTACCTGTTCCATCACACATTATTCCATTAGTCAGAACATTTCATTATTTTGCAGCAGGTTTGATTACTTCTTCCTTCTTTCTTGAATGTTGAAAAATGGTATCCTTTGTTCTTTGATTACTCTACTTAAAAATGCCATATGCTCAGAACCACTTGTTATACAAATCAGGCCACAAAATTGAAACAAAACAAACAATAACCCTAAATCTACATAGAAACTCCAGAGTTTTCCAGTCTTGCCCTTATATGGCTTAAGAAAGTATCATGATATTTAATAATATTTTAAATGGTGAGCTTTATGTCATGTTTGGTAGTCAAAGAAAAAGGTTACTGTCATGCTTCAGTAAAAGCAGTTGTTAACATAAAAGTCGTAACATAAGTGCCGCATTGAATATTTTTTTTAATTTTATATGTATTAAAGCTAAGCTTGCTATGAAACAAAGATTGCTTCTCTGTGAATCATATATTTGAACATTATGATTTTGCCTTTTTTTCTCTGGGATGATTGTTTTTAGACTTTATAATTTACACCTTAGTTTACAAATTAGGTATGCTTAATATTTGCCTGAGTTTTATAATAGTACAGGTGGGATTGATATTTATATGTCTTAAACTCTGATACTATTTCTTATTCTAGCATCTTAAGGTGTTTGACACCATTTAAAATTCTGCATGCTTTATAATTGCTTGATAAAATAAATGGATAGAAGAAATAAATAGTTGGAATGTTTTAGGGAATGAGACCTATATTCATATTGAAGGAAGCTAAAATATTCTTGTGGAAAAATTTCTTTAAAGTTGCCAATGGAGTATAATGGATAGGAAGAAAGTTTTGGTGACCCTTCTCATGACCGGACACATTCTTACTTTGTAGAGTAAAGGGGAAATTGCTAGTTTATTGAGAGGAAACATCAGTTCTAGAGTTCTGTATAGAGTGAATCATCTGTAAAAATTCTGCAGTGGCTCTTGATCTTAATAAATATTAATCAGGAAGGAGAATATAAGGAATTAATGAGATCTAGGAACTCTATATGGAACTTAAGTATGAAGGATAGTTTTGACTTAGAAAACAAAGCTTACAGCAAAAGTAGAAATACTAGTTTTGGCCAAGGAGTACAGTTCTGTAGAAGGATGTTTTAAAAATTTATTCATTTAATTTATTGAAGACTTGGCTGAAAAAAAAAGACAACTAGGGAGCTGCTTGAATTCTCTCATATAAATATTTTCTTGATCAAATATTAAATTTTAAAGTAACAGCAAATAAGTGGAGAATTCAGTGGGTTCCAGCAGAATTTCTACTGTCCTTTTGTACAAAATATGAGTCATTCTGTAAGTAGCAAATGATGTTGAAAAAGTTCCAGCCTAGGGAATGAATATGAAATAATTGTGCTGAGTTCCATTTATTTTCACTCATCAGTGGAAGATTCTTTTTAAAATGGTAGATATTAGTAATTAACCAAAATGATATGTGGAAAAGATTTTTTTAAGTATAGTGCTATTTTCTAACGTACCTTAAAAAGAGCTTAAAGTATGCAGTTAAATAATTTCCAGACTTTAGAAAAATCTCAATGGGTTATGATTTTTAAACAGTTAAAAACTTCTATCAAATTTGTTAGACTCCTAAGTATATGTAATTTGTCAAAATTCATTTCTTATGTGGTATAAGGTAGGTGTGTAAATTTTGCTTCTTGTACATAATGCATTTAAAGGAGGTAGGACATAAATAGCAGAGGGGCTCTCAATGGTACATGGGCTTTGTGAGAGACACTTCTGTGAAAAACTCCTGATTCAGTTCAGTTATTGGATGATTAACCAACAAGTACTACACTTTATTGGACCATATTTATAGAGAAAAATGCCAATTTTCAGAAAATAATTTTATTATTTAAGAAAACCTAAATATTACTTTGATAAACTAATCTTAATGTAATCTCTTGAAAGTCCATGTCCTCATAGTATTTGAATGGAAACCATTGCTTTACAATTAAGAAACATCTATGGTGGGACCCCATTATGATGCTGCATTGGGGTTACATAACTGATATGCACAGTGAATTTGCCATGTGGTTGCTTTGTTCTGGGGAATGTAAATTGGCTTGCATTCTGTCCTGATACTTTTCATTTATAGACTACTGTAATGGGGTTCCATTGTATTTGACTTTTCTTAAATTGAATGTTGTGTAATTCTGCCTTCTTCATGAAGACTTTCATGTTCTCTTCATTCTTTCATTTCAGATTTTTTCTTTCTTGATTTATTTAACGCAAGTAATGCTTAGAAGTTTTGCTTACTGATTTCAAAAGATCCATTTGATTACATTTTTGAACAATACATCAATATTTTCAATTTCAGGTCAAATGGGCTCTCTCATTCTTGGAGTGAAAGGATTCCAGACACAAAACATATTTCAGACATCTGTGAAAATGGGCGACCTCGAAGTAACTCTTGGCAAGGTAGAGGCCAGCACTCTGAATCCATCTGTCCACACAATCCAACTTCTATATTCTGTGGTCCCTGGTGTTAAAAGCCTTGTTCATTCTTGAAAGCTGTTTAGCTCTTCTCCCAACAGAGAGGAAGATACCTAGAATAGGAGTTGTTGTTGTTTTTTTTTTCTTGGATGGGAAGTGATGGGACTCGGTAGCACCAGTACATTAGACACGTTGAGAAAGCTGTATACAGTGCTACAAAGCCCAGTGTTCCAGGGTGGTGCTGCTTATTCATTACACCCACTTGAAATACCATGTAATTAGACAAAGGGCAATCATTTATTTACTTGGAAATCTAGCTCTAAACCATCTTTTTCAGGTAACATGGGAGGCAACAGAAAGAAAATCAGAGGGAAAAGATTTAGACCTCGGTCTAATTCAACTGAGTAAGTCTGAACCTCTAATGGAAAAAGGCACTCTCAGGTCCTGTGCAATTAGTGTCAAAAGTTAATTAAGCAGATAGTCAAAGAACCATAAACCATGCCTCCAGTCTTGTTTTTTTTAGTTCTTTTTTTGCCCTTTAAAAATTAACCATGGCTTTTCTCTTTTACATAGGCATCTCCGCAACTGTGCCCATACCAATATTCACTGATAGTGGGGGTCGCTCCTTGCTGCAGGCTTTTTCCTCCAGTCACCTGCCATTGTGGTGTTTTGGTTCCTTTTGAAGGGAATTTTGATAACATTCCTTTCTTCTCATCAAGGGGTCCAGCCATTTCAAAGAGTCACCCTTCCGCTCCCCAATACTCACCCAGCCTGGAAGCATCAGGGAAAAATTCTCATCGTACTAGAGCATGAACGGCTCACGATCTAAAACCACCACTCCGAAGTCTTCATAGCTGCAATCTAAGCATTCTCTCAGACTAATGGAATAAGTTTCCCTTTTAAATTTTCCTTCTTGAGGACATTTAAAAGGGCATTTATCTAAACTTGCTCTTTAACTGAATCATTGTCACTAAATGCAACATTATCTATTTGAAATGATAGCCACACCTTGTTTTTTTTAGTGGGGGTGGGTCAGAAGTTACATTTAATAGTAAAGTAAATGCCAGGTACTTTCATTTGTTCATTTCTCCACTTAAGAAATTACAAGGAAAACAAAACCTCCTCAAACCTAATTTCCTTGCATTGATAAAACACACTCTTAATATCCTTTTGGACTGACCCTGACACCTAGTTTTAATTACCCATACTTTTTTAACCCACCTAAAAATTTTCACTTATTTCTCACTACAGTGGTGGTTATTATTTTCAGGATCTCTATTGCTTCTTCATGCCTTAATACTTAAAAAGTCTGAATAGTAGGTATTTATCAACTGCCTGTCAAAAACTTATGTTAGCTTTTCCATCATATACCCTACCTTTTCCAGTCCAGGAATAATAGCATTGCCCTGAAATTTGGACCTTCCACCTGAATGGTATTGTTTTGTAAGTGGCTTGTCAAAGCTTTATAGAGGATACTTTACCTTAGAGACAATAGACAATTTCAAGTGATACCATTGCATGGTCCAGAATGGCATCCTAGAACCGCATCCTAAATAACTAATCTGTTAGAGTTTATCTTAAACATTCCCAAAGCGCTTGGATGCTTTAGGGCTCATCGTTGATAAACTCTTCTTAGAATGTTGTTTGATTTGTTTTGCATGAGGTCACCTAGTCAAAGCTCCTTAACTTATCTGAGTGGCTCACAAGAGTACAAATAAAACTATAAAATGGTCTTTAGATATTCCTTGAAATACCATGTAATAAGACATGACAATCATTTATTTATTGTTTAGTGTTCTAACAGTATTTCCTATAACAAAGCTTTGAAAACTCCTAAGTAAAAAAAAAAAAAAAATTCAATACTATGTTAAAGCTATGAGTTTAGGACCCAAAGAACATTTGGTGTTCCAATATTCATACAGTATTTTCTAGAGCCATCACTTGTTCTTTTTAATTTTACATAAAATTTCTACACTCATTATGTGATAAAAATTATAATAGCACAGATAGACTTTGAGAAATTTTGCCTGTGAGATAACTAAGTTATATTTAATAAGACGTCACCATAGAATCATCATTGTGAGGGAGAAGTATTAAGGACTCCCTCATATTTTTTAGGCTTTTCTGATTTTGTTTACATGACTCATGTTAATTAAATGGAGCTAAGTCTATGAAGCTGATCACTAGTCTCATATACCTTCTTGTATAGAAACTGTCTCTCTCTGTATATACATACACAGACACACTTTCTTATAAGGATTCCTAATATAGAGCATATCAAGAATTATGTTGGCAAATTTTTTATACTTTTCATATTTAAGTAATTGCATTTGCTTCTGATTTAATAATACCACTTGTGTGACATAAGAGGAGCAGAATGACCACAGACAAACATATATTTTATTTTTTTAGAATAACAGGTATTTCAGGTCCATTATTTCAACATTCCCTCTAGTACTTCATCATCCCAACAGATGATGAAAAATCAGGACATGGATTAAAACATGCACCACAAATGCATGCTCTGCTAATTAACAAAATAAAATGTCCTTGTTTATTGTATTGTTTTTCCACTCAAAGCTTTTGCATCTTCCTCACTGTTGTACATGATGTAAAAATTTTTTTGGCTTAGACTGTGTATTATATATTGTGTTTTTACAGGAGGGAGCCCCAAGCACCTGAGCCTGGGCACTCCCTCGCCCAGACTGTCCCATCCCAAGGCATAAGCCCAGGGGGCTCTGACAGCCCCCAGACAGGGAGTCTGGATCACAGGTCAGTCTCCACCTGCCCGTTCACTCTGGGCTGCCACTTAATCTCCCTCCAAGTTCCTTCCTTGGCTGAGAACAGGGTCATATGATCTTTGATCAAGCCCCCCCATGTCTGCTTGGACATGCTCCTGATCCAGCCAGCACCAGCTAATTTTCCTCTGCCTTTCCATCCTGGAGAACACAAAGAGCTCCCTTGTCCCGTCTAATGCATTTTTTTGCATGTTGCGCTATAAGCCAAGTTAAGCCACATAGGCAGATTTATTATAGTTTGATAAAATCCCATCACTCCAGCCACCACAACCTTGAGATGTTAGGAAGCCCACTGTGAAGACACTTTCATGCGCAGAGATCCCCAGCAGGAGCAAATAATTGAGAGTTCTCTTCAGTGACCTCTGGTGAAGTAAGTGATCATGGCCTTCTGAAGTGCTCCCTGAAAGGGAGGAAAAAGTCCATCAAGTACAAGTCAAGCCATGTGGTTGTGTAAGCTGTCATGGAGCATCCGTGGCACCAGTCCTTTGAGTTTCTAAGATTGTCAGTGAAAGGAACAAATGTCTCCTCTTGGAAGTGGCCGTCTGCCTGTGGGTGACTCAGTTTGCTGTGTGGCTATGTTTTACCTGATTACAGCTGCATGGGCTTTTTCTACAGTTTTCCCCAGGCCGGAGCATTCACTAGCCTTCATCTGTGGCTGCACTTGCTTTTTGACTTTTTTCTTTTTGTTTGGAGTCTCAGTGGAAACCTTTATGCAAGTTTTAATTGGCTATCTCTGTGAAAGCACAAGTTGGCAATGATTGTGGCTAAAGGCAAAACTAGTGTGAGTTGTTCCTGAGTCAGGACACATCATCTTAGCAAAAATGGTCTTAAAAGCATAAAAAGCAACTGATCTCTTCTTTCAGGAGGGAATTTCGTGATATTTTGTAGAGTACCTTTGTTATGGCTAAAAATGAAGGAAAGGGCTATGGAAAAAATAACCTGACTTTTTGATGCCATTGTGGAAATGTAGTCTTGATTTAAATGTATTTATGAACAGCTTGAAAACTAAATACAGGGGAAAGAAGGAAGCTTTAACCAAAAACGAATAATGTATTTTATATTGTTCCCTGGTTTGTTTCCAAATAAGTTCTATAGAGCTTGTTCTTCATTGTGTATAATATCTCTAGAAGTTATTTTTTAAGTGGGAAAACCCAGTAAAAACTGTAAAGTCGTACAATACTGCTTTGTTAAATCTATATTATTTTGCAAAGGGGATGTTTTTGCCTGGTTCCCAGGGTAAAAGATCAAAGGAAAAGTTATTGGCGGGAAAAACAATTTTTACCTCCAATTTTACTGCCTTTAAAAGTGCACAGAAATTATGATGGAGACTTTGCCAGATCCATCAGGGAAGTGCTAACTAAGGTCATTACCTTTCTCTGGCAGTCATTCGCACAATTCGTGATCAAACATGTGGAAGGCAACTTCTGAGGGCCTTTTCCTAATGGAAACATAAACACTCTAGTCTGAAGTGCACAAAAAGGAAGGAACATTGCAGCTGCAACTAAATTGCTAAACCCAGCTTCACGATCACGGAGACCTATTTGGACCACACGTAATAGGCATTGAGGCTCCAGGATCAGAAGAGTGGGAACCTTTCTGCTCCTTGCAGAGCCAACTGGAGCATACTTTATTGTTGACTCCAGTTTGGGATCCACTATTGGGAGTAAGACGGGTGCTATGTAAAATCCTTCTCACACTGGAAAGAGAACTTTGCTCCTTTTAATAGTTTTTGGGATGTTATATGCCCAAATACCAGCTCGGAATTGGAGCCAACTGAATATTTTCAAAAAGCGCTGTTATTATTTAAAAACCAAGGAGCCAAATGAGAGGTGGCCTGGAAAAAGCCACTTTGGAGGTGGGTGAATTGGACTGCTGACAGTACTGTGATTGAAAGGGAACTTCTGATTCACTTTGGGAAGCCACTGGAAAAGGCTTTCCCAGAAATGTTGAATACATTCTAGAATGCCTTGAGCCTTATTGTAAGCTCAGATTATTTTCATGTCATTGTATAGACTGCCTCATAATCACCCAACATCCATCCTGGTTTATTTGCAATGGTCACTTGCATTTGGAGGGTGAAGACATCCTTGCTAAGCTTGTGCTGTGTATTTTCAGATTTTCTATCTTGTTCTGCTTTCTTTGTTCCTTCCATTGCTTTCTGCAGGTATTTAAACCCATGGTTCAAAAGAGACTATAATGTAGCTAAGTGGGTAGAAGATGTGAATAAAAACACTGAAGGACCATACTTTAGGTATTTTATAAATTAATTTTATATCCTTTTCAAACTATCCCAGCACATACAAATACTGTAGTGTGACTGGTTCTCTATCTTGTATCTCCCAATACAAGTTCCCATAGGTGAAAAGGTCCTTGTTTATTTGCTGCCTTTTGATCTGTTTTTGGCTTCATAAGCAAGTCTAGTTCTTTTCTGAATGTTTCAAATGAAGCCATTTGAAAGGGTCACCATTTAGTGCATGTCCCTATCACCATCTCGAGCTTTTTAGTAGCTTTCTCTTCATTTTATGCTGTGTGGTGTTCTATGGGCATGAAACATACTTTCCACTAATAAAGATGCACTATTAACCCAAACAATTTAATTTCCAGAACCGAGCAGTTTCATAATGCATTTTTCTTACTTACTGCCTAAGAGTGCATAGTGCATATGATAACTCAAGAAAAAACCGAAAAAGAAACTAAGTGAAATGTAGTGGAATTTTACTTCGAGTAGAAATAATGATTTGATCTAACTGGAAAATTCTTGAAATAATACCACATGAGAGTATGTGGAATGAGTTTAGGTTCTATTTGTTCAGAATAACCATTTGCTACCAGAGAAGGGCTGTGCTGAGAAGAGTGTTTTACAGATTCTCAACAGAGCATTAAAGAATTTTTTATGCTCATAAAAATGTTGTCTGATACTTCAAAGAGAACAGACAGCAGCTGTTCTTGACTCACAAAAGAGAAGAGTATTGCTACATTTTAGAAAGTATCAAATTTACTCGATTCACTGTAGCTCTGTGTAATATTAGGGGTCAGAGATAATTTCCAAGCGTTCTTAATGGTATTTTTTTCACTGTTTATAATATCACAGTGATTTCCCAGAGATAAATGTCCACTTTATACCTGACTGCTTTGTGGACAAGTAATGTGAAGGAGAAATACAGTCTCAATTACTACCTCTTCTGAACATAATTTAACAATAAGCTTTCATATTACTTATTGCCATGACTTGGGTCAACATTGAACAGATATCAAAATATATGTGTATTTAACTCTCAGCACCCATATAAGGTGGACTCTCTCTTCCAGTGTACCATTTAGTTTAGTCATTTATAGTTTGAGAAAATGATTAGACCTACCTGCATTTTATTTAATTTGATCCATAACATTTGCATATGCCCTAAGGAAAGCGTAACTCCTGCCTGCTCACAAAAATATATCCTGCTTTTACACCCCCTCTTGCCCTGTCCCTCTGCTTGTCCCACACTTTCCCACACTGAACCTCATACACATACACTCACATTCAAACATCCCACCCTCACCTGTAGCTCCCAAGACGGCCAACGTCAGGAAGACAGGTAAGATGATTTTGAATGTTGTTTGGAATCTTGGCTCACCTGCAGTCCTATTTCTCCTTTCTGTTTTCCTCAGGCTTGTGGGCAGATTATAATTTGTACCAGCCATAGAATCAAAACAGAATGACTTTGGTCCTATGTGGGTTAGGGCTTTTATTCCTAAGTGGACTTAGCATTTTCACAGCAATAATTTGTGAAATGGTACCCCGGAAGAGTTGATTCACCTCCCCTGGGTGAGCTGAGTAGTTTTATGTGGCTCCCAGAGAAGAGTTCACATTTCTTAAAATCAGCACCCAGGTCTGCCCAGAAGCTGCATGACTAAATGCAATTTGGATGGGGAAATGCTTTAGCACCCCCGGTTGCACGTGCAAAGCTGCAAGGGCAATTCTAGAGGGTTTCTTTATCTCCTCTTTTAATGTGAGATGTTGGTTCCTACCATGGATAACACATTAAGAATTAATTATTAAAAATAATATTGATGTTTAAAGGCTAAAGTTCAGTGGATGGTTATAATTTAACTGTTGTTTTTGGATTAATAAGGGTTATGCTGGTAATACTTTGAAAATCAACACAAAATTTCTGTGGCAGTGGGTGAATAATTGAGATGACCCAGAGCTTTTAACACAATGACTCCAATACAACAGAGAGAATTTCATCCACTCTCCATGCAAGCCAAGCCTCACATAGAAGGCCTGAAGTGCATCCACACCTTGGCCTATGCTTTGCCAACCCTGTGCTTAAGCTCAGATCTGCTATATCGGCAGCCAGATCATTCAAGATTACCTCTCCTGCCAAAAACATCAATGAGGGCAAAGGTCACCATATTAATCACCCATGTGATGTTGCATTTGTGGCATCCTTATCAAAATACAATCAGGACTTTGTGACTGCAGAAAACTGGTCAAAAATATAACCCAGCATTTGAAATACAGTATCCACATCACTACAAAGAACCAGGCAAATGCCTAAAAATTTTGAGCAGAGTGTCTCCATTTTGCTCCCTGTCCAGTTCTGATAGGACGGTGGTTGCTCAAATTGTCCTCAGCGTGAGTTAGGTCATCAGGAAGAAGGAAGATCAGGGCAAGAGCATTGTCTCACCACATCCACATCTGGATGCAGTTATGTTGGTGACAGTGCTTTACAAGTTCTTAGAAGGTATCCTTACTCTTGGGTATTATCCAGTTGATTACTCACTTCATCAGTGGTTTTTGAGTCAAAGCCGGAATTGGAGCTTGGCTCTGAGTCCAAAATCTGTTCCTTCTCCATTTCACCATAATTACTTAAAAGTAGCAGGATAGATATTGACTACTTAAATCCTATCCTAGGATACTTAATAAATCCTTCTGTATCAGCCTACTAAAAATTTGCATATAAACAAAAGTGAATAAGGTGTGTCCCTCTCATGTGATTGGCCTGGGTCTAGCCTGTCCTGGGGGGCAGAACTGAACTGAGATTGGCCTTACAGACCTGTCTACAAAAGGCGAGCCCAGGAAGTCTGATGTAGCCACAGTCCACCGGCACACAAATACCTTTATTGTGTAACTCTAATATGGCACCCACTGTGGTTATTATGGTTTTGTAAAATGTAGTAATGACATTGGTTAACATGTGTTCAAATGTGCACTTCACTTTGTTAGTGAATGAGCTGAGCTAGTGCCTGGCTTTAAGTGAAAGCTGGGTTGGAATTGCCAGGCAAGTAGCCAGGGTCAGAAAAGAGCCTGGAGGCAGTTTTGAAGAAATGTTTTCCTTAGAGATTTTGGAGAAATTTTGAGTTTATTTTCCCTAAACTGACTTATCCTCTTGTCTACTCCTATTCTGACTCCTGCTCTGGTGCTCTCCATCCCCCAAGATGATCACTTTCATGCTGTCACACACCACCCACCCTCCAGGACCAGTTGCCCCCTTCCCCTACTAAAACTTTCCTGCTCAGCTTCTCTTCTTCTCCTCAGGGTCCACAGTGTCAATTATGTAGCCTGTTAATGTAAGGAGGAGTACATGTACAGTTCCTTTGGGGTTCCGGAGAATACCTCTGGTTTTTGTTTTAACTCATGATTGGCTTTGCCCATGAAAAGATATTTGAGGGGAAGACTGGACTTTCAGCACCCCTCATTAGAATGGCTTTATCTGTGTCCCAGGCTGGTCATATGGACACACACACTACAGCAATTAAGAAGAGGATTCGTTCTGCATGATCCCTCTAAAGTTAACATGATTTGTGTACCTGACTAGCTTTCCTGAACCTGAATGTTTTGTCAGTAATGATCAGGCTAAAAAAGCCAAACTCAAGTCAGTATCCTTCATTTTAGAAAGATGCTTTTAAATATCTAAATGCAAAAGTTTGCCCTCATTTTACACATATTGCATTTGTTTTTTTTAAAGATTATAGTCCTATTTAAAATCCTTTTCTAAAATAAATTTCATTTCTGAATTAGAGTAGTACGTTGCTTTAATAGAACTTTAGAGGATTTGAAATAATAATAATCTTAGTTAACCCATCCACTCAGCAATGGAGAGCATTAACATAAGAGAAATCAAACAGCTGCTATGTTTATGCTAGGGAGTGGTCCTGGCCTTTCCTCAAAAATAGAGGAAATGTTAGGAGTTACAGTTTAAAAGTGAACTGAAACACTCTTGAGTCTTACAATCCATCAAGAATGGTCACTTAGATCTCAGGATGAGTAGGAAAATTATTTTCAAACTTTAGCTTGAATTTAGTGTCCATAAAATGGAAACTAGTTTGAAAACTGTGGCAGAACCACAGCAAAGGGAATTATATGGATGGGAACCAAACTTTAAAATAAGGGAGGAAAAAAGACATCTTCATGCTGTTGAATGCAGTGTAGGCAGTGGATCTTGATCTATCCAATGCCACCATCCCTCTCTCCCCCAAACAACACTCCCAGGCTGAGGCAGTCACAGCAGATGAAGTGAATCCGACTGGACCATTAAGTACCTGTGCTCTCTGTGGCAGCATAACCAGTTCAGCCATGTGGGTCATTATCACCTTGCACCAGGAATTAAGGAGTCATGGATGTATAGTGGTGACCTTTGTGAATGGAATAGCTGCTGCAGTTAATCACGTCTCTTTTCCATTGATACGTTATTAGTAGATATTTTTTACTCAGTTTTTTTCACTTTAAAGACAAGTTAGCAGTAAGTATGAGATATTCTAATGAGTTTAGCTTACTCAGATATTTCCACTGTCCATGAAAAAGCAAACAAGTACAGAATAATACACCAATAGCTTACATAGAAATGCTGATGATAGGGACTAATCAGACCATTTTTGTATGTTCTCATCAGACTTTGTTTGGCTGGAACTCTGCACTCCTTACTGCTTGCATGTTTACTAATTTATTGAAACCCCTGTATTTGCCTTTGTTCCTTCACAACTAACACACTGGCCTCTGTATGCATGAGTTTTTGTGTAAACTGATGTGTGACTTAGCAACTAATAAATATATGAGTTGTAATATATTTTAAGATCTTAAGATATAATTGGAATTATACTTAAAAACATTTTTACAGTAAGTGGTAAAAATAAGGCAGAGTATTATGTTGTACACTTCATTCACCATTACGAGCTCTTAGAATAATTTTATCCATTCTCCATTTTAGCTTTTCATCTCTTCTATAGATTTTGTTATTGGCTGTCTAGTTGAAAAGTATGATTCTTTGTCCTAACATTTAAACAATCCATTGCAATCATGAAATTAGGAAGATAAAATTCCAGCATTCCAGTGTTGGGAATGACAATATCTTCCCAGTAGTTGAATCTTTGTAGTAGTGGCTTATGAAAGTAGAAATTAGAGGGTTTGTTCTGAACCCACTTTTCAGATATTTGAGAAAGATACTAAGCAATCACATGATATTTATTTCATATGTTCTCAACACCTCAGGACTTTATCTCCTGCCAAGTCTCCTTCTTCATCAACTGGGTCTATTGCCTCCAGCAGAAAATACCCTTACCCAATGCCTCCACTTCCCGATGAGGAAAAGAAAGTGAACCGACAAAGTGCCAGGGTATGTGGAAATATCTTCCATATGCTTACATACTCAGTCATTATCATTTACCTATGAGTTCATATTTTAAAAGAGTCGCTTTTCCTTTTTCATAAGAAAATGAAAAAAATTAAATTTGAATATTAGAAGATTCTTGGGGCTTTTGGGTTCAGATTTATATTTGCAAAATAGTTTAATCTGCATTGATATATTCTGGAGATATTTCGTGTATATTATTCAATTGCTATGTACTTATTTCTTTTATTATGCACTGTAACTAATATAGTAAATCATGGAGAGGCAAACAGTATATTTTGTTCTATCTTTTTAAAAAATTTTTAATTATTATGGGTATGTGATAGTTTCATATCTTTGTAGGGTACATGTGATGCTTTGTTACAGGCATACAATGTGAATTAAACAAATCAGAGTAATTGGGCTATAAACTCAGGCATTTATCATTTCTTTGTGTTAGGAACATCCCAATTCCACTCTTTTAGTTATTTTAAAGTGTACCCTAACTTACTGATTATAGTCACTTTGTTCATGCTGTCAAATATTGTTCATTAATGTATTTATATTTTTACATCCATTAACCATGCCCACTTTATCCCCCGTCTCCACTACCCTTCTTAACCTCTAATAACCATTGTTCTACTCTCTGTTTCCATGAGATCAATTGTTTCTAATATTTAGCTCCCACATGAGTGAGAGCATGAAAGATTTGTCTTTCTATGCTTAAATTATTTTACTTAACATAATGTTCTCCAGTTCCATCCATGTTGTTACAAATAGCAGAATTTTATTATTTTTGTGGCTATATAATATTCCACAATTTCTTTATCCATTCATCTTTTGATGGGCTCTTAGGTTAATCCCAAACCTTGGCTTTTGTGAATACTGCTGCAATAAACATGGAGGTGCAGATATCTTTTTGATATACTGATTTCCCTCTTCTGGATATATACCCAGCGGTGGGATTTCTGGGTCATATCGTGGTTCTATTTTCAGTTTTTGAGGAACTTACGTGCTGTACTCCACAGGGGTTACACTAGTTTACATTCCCCAACAGTTTACGAGGGTTCCCTTTTCTCTACATACTCACTAGCATTCATTATTGCCTGCCTTTTGATAAAAGCCACTTTAACTGGGGTGAGATGGTACCTCATTTTAGTTTTGATTTGCGTTTTCCTGTTGACTAATGATGATGAGCATTTTTTCATATACCAGTTGCCATTTGTATGTTGTCTTTTGAGAAATGTCTATTCAGATCCTTTGTCTACTTTTTAATTGGATTATTTGATTTTTTTCCTATTGAGTTGTTAGAGCTCCTTACGTATTCTACTTATTAGTCCCTTGTCAGATGGGTAGTTAGCAAATATTCTCTCCCATTCCGTGGGTTGTCTCTTCCCTTTGTTGATTGTTTCCTTTGCTATGTAGAAGCTTTTTAGCTGATATCCCATTTGTCCAATTTTGCTTTGGTTGCCTGTGCTATGGAGGTATTACTCAAGAAGTCCTTGCCCCAACCAATATCCTGAAGCATTTCCCCAGTGTTTTCTTTTAGTTGTTTCATAGTTTCAGATCTTAAATTTAAGCCTTTGATTTTTGTATATCAAGAGAGATAAAGGTCTAGTTTCATTCTTCTACACGTGGATATCCAGTTTTGCCAGCACCGTTTATTGAAGAGACTGTCCTTTCCCCATTCTATGTTCTTGGCACCTTTGTAAAAGATAAGCTTGCTGTAGATGTATGTATTTATTTCTGGGTTCTCTATTCTGTTCCATTGGTTTATGTGTCTATTTTTATGCCAATACCATGGTGTTTTGGTTAGTACAGTTCTGTAGTGTAACTTAAAGTCAGGTAATGTGATTCATCCAGTTTTGTTTTTTTTTCTGAGGATGGCTTTGGCTATTCTGGGTCTTTTCTGGTTCCATATAAATTTCAGGATTGTTTTTTCATTTCTGTGAAGAATGTCATTAGTATTTAGATGGGGATTGCATTGAATCTGCAGATTGCTTTGGGTAGTATGGACATTTTAACAGTATTGATTCTTCCAGTTCATGGGCATGGAATATCTTTCCATTGTTTTGTGTCCTCTTCAATTTCTTTCATCAGTGTTTTATAATTTTCCTTATAGAGATCTTTCACTTCTTTGGTTAAGTTTATTCCTAGGTATTTTATTTTATTTGTAGCTATTGTAAATGGGATTATTTTCTTGGTTTCTTGTTCAGATTGTTTACTGTTGGCATATAGAAATGCTACTGATTTTTGTATATTGATTTTATATCCTGCCACTTTAGTGAATTTGTTTATCACCTCTATTAATAATAGTTTTTTTGTGGAGTCTTTAGGTTTCTTTAGATATAGGATCATATCATCTGCAAATAAAGATGATTTGACTTCTTCCTTTCCAATTTGGATGTTTTTTATTTCTTTCTCTTGTCTGATTGCTCTACCTAGAACTTCTAATACTATGTTGAATTACAGTGGTGAAAGTGGGCATCCTTGTCTTGTTCCAGATCTTAGAGGAAAGGCTTTCAGTTTTTCCCCATTCAGTGTGATACTTGCTGTGGGTCTGTCATATATGGCTCTTACCATATTGAGGTAAGTTCCTTCTGTACCCAGTTTTTTTATGGTTTTTATCATGCAGAGATGTTGAATTTTATTGAATGCCTTTTTAGCATCAATTGAAATGATCATATGGTTTTTGCACTTTGTTCTGTTGATATGATGTATCACATTGATTAATCTGCATATCATAAAACATGTTTGCATCCTTCGGATGAATCTTACTTGGTCAGTATGAATGATACTTTTAACGTGTTGTTGAGTTTGGTTTGCTAATATTTCGTTAAGGGTTTTGCATCTATGTTTGTCAGAGATTTTGGCCTGTAGTTTTCTTTTTTTGTTGTGTCTTTGACTGTTTTTTGTATCACGGTGACACAGGCCTTGTAAAATGAGTTTGGGAGTATTCCCTCCTCCTCGCTTTTTGGAATAGTTTAAGTAGCATTTGTGTTAATTCTTCTCTGAATGCTTGGTAGAATTCAGCAGTGAAGCCATTTGGTCCTGGGCTTTTCTTTGATGGGAGACTTTTTATTACTGTTTCTATCTCCATAGTAGTTATGGTTTATTCAGGTTTTGGATTTCTTCCTGGTTCAGTCTTGGTAGTTTGTATGTATCTAGGAATTTATCCCTGTCTTCTAGGTTTTCCAGTTTATTGGCATATGGTTGCTCATAGTAGTCTCTAAATGATCCTTTGGATTTCTGCAGTATCAGTTGTAATGTCTCCTTTTTCATCTCTGATTTTATTTATTTGGGTCTGCTCTCTTTTTTTCTTAGTCTGGCTAAAAGTGTGTCTATTACGTTTATCTTTCCAAAAACTAACTTTTTGTTTTATTGATCTTCTGTATTTTTTTTGTTTCAACTTCTGATCTTTACTATTTCTTTTCTTCTACTAATTTTGGTTTGGTTTGCTCTTGTTTTTCTAGTTATTTGAGATATATTGTTAGGTTGTTTACTTGAAGCTTTTCTACTTTTTTGATGTAGGCACTTACTGCTGTAAACTTTCTTATTACTGCTTTTCTTGTATCCATAGGTTTTGATATGTTGTGTTTTCATTTTCATTTGTTTTGAGAAATTTTTAAATTTAAATTTCCTTCTTAAAATCTCTTCATTGACCCCCCCTGGTCATTCAGGAGCATATTGTTTAATTTCCATGTGTTTGTATATTTTCCAGTGTTTCTCTTGTTACTGATTTCTAGTTTTATTTCATTGTGGTCAGAGAAAATACTTGGTATGATTTCAATTTTCTTGAATTTTTTAAGACTTGTTTTGTGGCCTAACATATGGTCTGTCCTTGAGAATGATCCATGAGCTGAGGAGAAGAATCGGTATTCTGCAGCTGTTGGATGAAATGTTCTGTAAATATCTATTAATATTAGGTCCATTTGGTCTATAGTGCAGGTTAAATCCAGTGTTTCTTTGTTGGTTTTCTGTCTAGATGATCTGTTCAATGCTGAAAGTGGAGTATTGAGGTCTCCAATGATTATCATATTGGGGTCTGTCTCTTTATCTCTAATATTTGCTTTGTATATCTGGGGATATACAAAGTACATATACATATATACAAAATATATATGTTGGCTGCATATATATTTGAAATTATTGTATACTCTTGCAGAATTGACCCCTGTATCATTATATAATGACCTTCTTTGTCTCTTTACAGTTTTTGTCTTGAAATCTATTTTATCTGTTAGAAGTATAGCTACTTCTGCCCTTTTTCGGTTTCAATTTGCATGGACTCTCTTTTTTAATCCCTTTATTTTTAGTCTATATGTGTCTTCATAGGTGAAGTGTGTTTATTGCTGACAACATATAGTTGGCTCTTTTTTTTTTTATCCATTCAGCCACTCTGACGAGACCCGAATCCAAATTTTACAGAACAAATCCTTTTGTTCTATGTTCTATGAAGTCTGGATTTGGTGGAGGGGCCACACTTGGGGATCTGGAGGCCACATGTGGCCTTGAGGCCACTGGTTCCCCACCCCCGCTTGTTGTTATTGATAGGTAGGGACTTACTAGTGCCATGTTATTATTTGCTTTCTGGTTGTTTTGTGGTCTCATCTTTCTTACTTCATTTCTGTCTTTTGTTAAAAGTGATTTTCTCTGGTAGTGTGTTTTAGTTTCTGGCTTTTTATTTTTTGTGTATCTGTTGTAGGTTTTTTGATTTGAGGTTACCATGAGGCTTGCAAAAAACATTTCATAACCAGTTATTTTAAGCATATGACAACTCTGCTTACAAAAAATAAGCAAATAAATAAATGAATAAAGGTAAATCTAACAGAAATTCTACCTTTTTACTATATCCCCCACCCCTGCTTTTTAACTTTTTGTTCTTTCCATCCATATCTTTTAAAACTGTCTTTCAAAAAGTTATTTTTGATAGATTTGCCTTTTAGTCTTCCTACTCAAGATGTAAGTGGTTTATACACTGCAATTACAGCAACAGAATATTCTGTGTTTTTGTCTTTACTGTTACCAGTGAGTTGTATACCTTCAGAAGATTTCTTATTGTTCATTAATGTGCTTTTCTTTCATATTGAAGAACTCCTTTTAGCATTTCTTACAGAACAGGTCTGGTGTTGATGAAATCCCTCAGCTTTTGTTTGTTTGGGAAAGTCTATGTTTCTCTTTCATGTTTGAAGGATATTTTTGCAGGATATAATATTCTAAGGTTAAGGTTTTTTTCCTTCAGCACTTTGAATATGCTATGCCACTCTCTCCTGGTCTGTAAGGTTTCCACTGAGAAGTCTGCTGCCCAATGTATATTGGAGCTCCTCTCTATGTTATTTTTTTCTTTTTTCTGGCTGCCCTTAGGAACTTTTCTTTATCATTGACCTTTGGGAGCTTGGTTATTAAATGCCTGAGGTAGTCTTGTTTGGGTTAAATCTACTTGGTGTTCTATGAACTTTTTGTACTTGAATATTGATCTCCTTGTCTAGGTTTGGAAAGTTCCTTATTATTTCTTTCAATAAACTTTCTACCCCAGTCTCTCTCTCTACTTCCTCTTTAAGGCCAATAATGCTTAGATTTGCCCCTTTGAGGTTGTTTTCTAGATCCTGTAAGCATGCTTCATTCTTTTTTTTTCTTTTCTTTTTTTCTTTTTTCTCTTCTGTGTATTTTCAAATAGCCCGTCTTCAGGCTCACTAATTCCTTCTTCTGCTTGGTCAATTCTACTGTTGAGAGACTCTGATGCATTTCTCAGTTTGTCGACTGGATTCTTAAGCTCCAGAATTTCTGCTTGATTTTTAAAAAATTATTTCATTTTCTTTGTTAAATTTCTCTGATAGGCTTCTGAACTCCTTCTCTGTGTTGCCTTGAAGTTCATTGAGCTTCTTCAGGACAGTTCTTTTGAATTCTTTTTCTGAAAGGACACATAACTCCATTGCTCCAGGATTGGTCACTGGTACTTTATTTAGTTTATTTGGTGAGGTCATGTCTTCCTGACTATCCTTGATGCTTATGGATGTTCATCGATGTCTGGGCATTGAAAAGTTAGGTATTTATTTTAATCTTTGCAGTCTTCGTGAGAAGGCTTTCCAGGTATCCAGAGGGAATTGAGTGTTGTGATCTAAGTCTTTGGTCACTGCAGCAGTATCAGCACTGGGGGTGCCTGAAGCCTAGTAATGACTCTTGATGGTACCGCCTTGGTGGACTTGGGTAAGATATGGGAGAATTCCCTGGATTGCCAGGCAAAGATTCTCACTCTCTTCCCTCACTCTCTGTGCTGGGCTGCTGGAATTGGGGGAGGAGTGATATGGGTATTCCCAGTGCCAGGTCTCACCTGAAGCCAGCTGAGTCTCACCCAAAGCCCCTGGTGCCTGTTGCTTGGCTACCTCTGATGTTTATTCAAAGCCTGAGGGCTCTTTAGTCAGCAGGTGGTGAATCCTGCCAGTACTCAGTCCTTCCCTTCAGGGTCACGTGTTTCCTTCTGGCCCAGGGTGGGTCCAGAAATGCCTTCCAGGAGCTAAGGCCTATACTCAGAGGCCACTGGAGTATGTTTGAAATTTTATTTTACTGTGGCTGAGCTGGTACCCAAGTTGCAAAACAAAGTCCCCTGAACTTTTCCCTTTCCTTTCCCTAAGTGGAAGAAGACTCCCTGAGCCACACTGCCTGGAGTTGGGGGTGGTGCTGGTGACACAGGCACTGGCTTGGCTGCCACTGCTGGTGTCTTACTGGGTCACATGAACCCCAAGTCTATTGGCTCTGAGCCAGCACAGCTGTAGGAATTGCCCAGGAACTGTAGCCTTTGTGGCCCAACTGCCTTACAAATTTACTCCAGGCCCTAGGCTGCTTTTTGTCAGCTGGTAGTGGGACTAGCTGGAGCTTGAGTTTCAGTGCAAAGAATTTCTCTCTGGCTCAGCTGGTCTAAATGCTTTCTCTGTGGGCACTGGCAGAATTCTACCCTGTGCTATGTTCCCCTCTTCTGGGATGGCCGTGAGTTTCAATACAAAGTCTCTCAGTTATTTCACTCTCCCTCCCTTGGGCACACAGATTCTCTTCTCCACTGGGCACTGTGGCTCTGCTGGGGGATGGGGAAGGGTGGTGTAGGCAACCGAGACTGGCTTTTCTGCCCTCTTCAGTACCTCTCTCCCTGATATAACGTTAAAACCAGGTAGTATGATCGCTCACTTGATTTTTGGTTCTTTTGAAGGTGTTTGCTTACGTGGATAGTTGTTGGATTTGGTGTTCCTGAGGAGGGTTGAAGGCTGAAGGTTTCAATTCTTGGACATCTTGCTCCATCCCCTCCTGTCATTTTTTTTTTTTTTTTTAACATGCCTGTAAATGCCAGACATTAAGTAAATTAGTGTCTTTTCCATGCCTAGTGTGCTTACTCAGGCCTTCACTGGCTCATAATACCCAGTAGGATTTTAGGAATGAGAACCTGTGCCAGAAAATCAGATGAGTGTCTTGGAGATGGGGGTGGAATTCAGAGACAAGGAAAGGAGACTTGAAAAATCTATAATACTAAAAGAATATGGAAAAAGGTTTGGCATAATTTAACAGCCTTTTATATTTAAAAAAGCAGAATTTAAAAACAAATATGGAGATGTTGATTATTTTTATAAAAATAGGATGCACCAAAAGTTTTATTTAAATCTTGTCACCTTTTACATCTTAATCACACTACCACTGTGTCTCTCAACATTTTTAAAATACATCCATTATGTGAAATTTGAGATATAGTAGAGTTTAGAGAGGCAGACCAGCCCTCAGAGGCTTTATTGAAAGATACAACCAAAGAGTAATTACCTTCATTGATGTCCCAGCTGTACTGTGGCCAGTTACACTGTAATGTTGATCCTCTCAGAAATAATGTTTCAAAAAAATAAAACTTTAAACGCTTGGGCACATTTAGCTGCTGGTAGATACTGGGTTCCTAGACTTTCTGGTGTTGAAAAATGTTTAAGAGCCTCTTTGATCCTAAACCTAACTCATGGGGTTCAAGGTAAAAATGGATCATTCAGATTTTAACTTGGTCAAGTCAGACTCAGGAAGAAAACACAAATATTAAAAGCTGATCAGATTACTATAACCAAAAAGTCTTTAAAAACAATCGGTAGTGTTTTGTTAATTGTGGGAAATTACCTTCCTATGTTAATATGAGAAATGATAAGAGATAGAAAAGAAGATTAACTCAGATTCCCAACTCTCAGCTTTCTGGCCTAAAAAACGAAAAACTTTTTGATAGGTACCTGGTTGTTCATGATGTGAATGTGATAATGAAATCTTAGGCTGATGTCATTCCTCCCGTCCCCAGAGAATTGTCTAAGTAAAGCACCCACTTTGTTTTCTCCTGCTAAATTGGCTACATCACTGTTTTGCTCCATCAAGTCAGGGACGTTCTTTCAGCTATTGTCATGCCAGGGTGTGGGTTATTGGAGATGTTACTACACGAGAGCCCATGGAAATGACAGCTCCCTGGAAGAAATGGCTGGCCCATGCCCCCTTCCCTGGTCTGAGCAGGTGACCATTAATACTAGGGCTGCTGGGATAGTTATGTGAAAGGTCTGATTTGTTCTACCTACGGTGGAACAGCAACATAAGTGTGTGGCAGAATGCTGCAGAACAGTCAGCCCCTGTCTCTGGGCTATCTTTGTGGGCTGTGGAGAATAGAACAAGCACATCTTCCTGTTAGCAGCCCCCATGTTACAGCCACACAGACATAGGCAAAGTCATGCCTAGTACGAAAAGTGATGGCTTGGCAATTCTTTGCTCCTTTTTTATCAACTGCATAATCATGACTTTCAAGTTTTCCCAATGTCATTCATTTGTTCCTCTTTTTTTTTTTTGCAGGCTGTCACTTATTATTAATATTTATCATAACCATACTGAGGAAACTCTGGCTCTCTGAGGCCAAAGTTTAATCCCTTTGCCATTCCAGCTGTTATCTGAGCATCAATCAGTCCAGATCTTCCTTGCTTCACACACCCTGCAAGCTCCCTATTTAACTCCTTTCTACCAACAGGTGTCATCCCCTCACAAAAATCCTTAGAGTTGAGAGATGCCTTTGATTTCCAAAGGACAAGGGGATGGGTGTCTTTTTGATGAAAAGGACATGTAAAACATAGCTAAGGTAGATAGCACAGGTGGCTTCACTATAGGCCCGAGGGGTAAGCCAACATGGGGATTCAGAACAAGATTTCCATGAGGATTTGAGAGAAATATTAGATTATGTAGAATATGTAGAAACATCTACTTAGTCACTTGGCTTTTTCTCCTTTTTCCCCCCAGAAACTCATTAAATATACAGTGACATGCCCCATTTGTCCAGTAAAAATGGGATTTGGATGGAAAGTGGATACAACCTAAGTCACTCTGATCATAGGCTTTCTGTGTTCATGTTTATCATAATTAAACTGAAGTCATATTGCTTGGAAACAGGTTTCATCAGCTTGACTTGTTTAAGAAGATTGGCCTTCCTACTCTGGTGAACTGAGTTGTGTTCATATCTTACCATGCCAAACTTGTTTTCAGTCCATTAAGATGGTTATTGAACACTATAGAAATTGGATCTGAACAGGGCCAGTATAAAGAACTGGTGGCAGAAGCAAGGAGAGGGTAGGGGTGAGGGAATTAAAGAAGGGACTTCCTGCCTGAATGCATCCTTCTCCTCTGATACGTCAGCCCCTGAGAGGGAACCATTTCTAGGAGGTAGTGATGGCATTGGTGTATATGGCCTGGTCATAGACCCAGGGCATTGATTTTTAAGTGGGTGGTGGTAGTGTTGATGGAATCACACTGCCCTGATGTCAGTGATTCTCTGCCTTGGCTGCACAAGGGGATCATGTAAAGCGCTTTTAAAATATCCTGATGCCTGAGTCCCACAGGAGAGATTTTGATTTAATTGGTCTGGTGCGTTGCCTGGGCAGGGGGATTTTAAAAACCTCCCCAGATCAGTGTAATATGCAGCTGGGGTTGAGAACTACTGCTCTTGAGAATGTGACGTTTTTTTGTATCAAATGGTGGCAGTTGTTAAAAAGGTTGAGAAACAGGTTTAGAGCAAAGAGAGGAGCAAAGCAGGAGTGTTTATTTTATCAGTTTATCAGACTTCGCAAGAGTGTGTGTCCATGTCACGTATATGTAGATGGAGTCGCCGAATCTTTTTCATCTTCATAGCTCAGAATACATCTGCTTCCTGATTTTACATTGTGCAATTTTGCTTTTCTCTGTTTTGCAGCTATGGGAGACATCCATTTAAGATCAACTGTTTACATGTGACCCATCGAAACTGTTTACTTCAACTTTTATAGAAACCCAGCCTCACGGAATCACTGCAAATCTATCTGCTCTTCAGACAATACGAAGGCCCTCTGAGATGCCACAGAAGAGAGGAAGCCAAATCTCACATCTGGATACCATTTTCTTTTTGTCATTGGCTTAGGATTTAACTGAACCATGAAAAGAACTACTGAAATGTTATACTATAACATGGAACAGTAAAGGTACTGGTATGTTAATGGATAATCTGCATGACAGATAATATGTAGAAATATCAATAAAATTAACTCACAAGACCCAAATGTAGCAAGTTTCCTAAGGGACAATAGTGGATTCAGAACTTGACATTCTGAAGCACATCCTCATTGTAAACAGTAATGCTATATGCATGAAGCTTCTGTTTATTGTTTTCCGTATTTAAGGAAACAACATCCTATACTAGAAACTAGCATGCAGGGCTAAGGCATATAGGATTCTTCTGCAGGACTTTAAAGCTTTGAGAGGCCAATATCTCATATGCTAACTTTAAACATGTATTTTTATTTTTGTTTTGTTTTTTACTTTTCATATTTATATCAGCATACAAGGACAATTGTATATATGTAAATATTTTTAAATCTTAAAAAAAAAAAAAAGCAGCTGTTACACACAAGTGTATTTTGCCAAATGCCTAAAAACAGTCAGTCATAATCACGTCATTGTCATCCATCCAATGGTCTTCAAAGATTTTAAGCAGATGATGTAAATATAGTGGTCAATGCTGTAAATGTGTCTCTTTATAATTGGTATTTGTCCCAAACATGTGATATCCCTTTAAACTGTGCACAGTCTGGAGGCAGTTTTACTGAGTAATTGAGTGAGAGAACAAAATGCCCAGCAAAACTTCTGGCTCCCACAGCTTGCTGAAGCAAGAGTCCAGTAGTGCAGCTGCTTCCTGGGAATCATCCAGCCTGTCCACTTCCTTTCCTGGGGCATACAGTACCTGCCTCAGCAGCTATTATCTTTCAGTACCAGAGCGCATCTGCTGGTCTCACCCTGGAGGCTGTTGAGCCCCTCAGTGGTGTGTCCTGCTGAGATTAAGCAAGTGCACCAAAGACACATGAAACCACGGATGCCAGTGAACAGGTAGCTTCCAACTTGCCAATAGTCTAACTCTTTGTGGCCTGAAGTTTTGTTCCTTGAAACAGTTTTATTTCAAGGAACCTTTTTAGCCATGCTTATCTGTGAAATGACTGACTTGTTTGAACAAAAACAACTGTTACACTGTTGATTGAGGATACTTATCATCACTGGGATGTGAAGTCCTAGCAAGTCATTCTGCACTGACTTTGAAGCAAGATGATGGAAGGTTCTTTTTTTCTGAGCTGGGAAGCCTTAACAGTTCCTAAAGGGTTAAATGAAATCTAAAGCCACAAAGGTTTAGCAACTGGGAAGTTACACAAACAGCTGGCAGGGGAAAGAATCTGATGTTTTGAACCATATATTGTGTATTTTTTTTAACCCGTAGGAAAGTGAGAATTCTATGTTCAAAGCCCCTTCTTTAAACCAAAGTTTGATAGCTGTTATAATGCAGCTCTGTCATTCCGAAAGAAAGCTACCCTAGTGAGGTCTGAAATCAATGGGATCGATCACATGATCTGCTGTGAAGTGTACTTCTGATTTCCTCCTCTTCTCTGCTTTTTCTTGAGAGGAATGGAATCTGCAGACAAGATTTCAGAAATACCCTCTAAATTTGATCTCTCCCAGTAGTGTCCATGGACAAAACCCATTTCATCTCCATTTGTAATCATCTTAGATGCCGAAAGTGAAGAGCCACGTTAGAAGGCAGCATTTTATACTCTGTGTGTTGATGTCTTCCGTAATGGACCTCTCTTCTGAAAGTCTTTGAAAATGTTTGAAAAGCAATTTAATAATCCAAAATTATACATTATGAAACAGCATTTTTCATGACAGGAAGGGATGTGATTGTTGATACTACAATAAAACAATCCATCAGACCAAGGTTTAGGTGAGTATTGGACAACATTGCCACATATCTCAAGCCAAGGACAGAAAGGCAGACAGATTGAAAGATGTAGCAAATGAAGTGACTTTTGGCCAAGATCACTTTAATGTGCACTGAATGTTTTCTGGTATTGAGTGTATAAAAGGCTAATGTTATAAGGTTTATTTTGACTATAAAAGAGTTTATAGATTTGAATGTAAATAAGGTGCCTCATGTAAATATGCTTCCTAGTTGTAGTTTACACAAGCCCTAATTTGAAAGAATCCACAAATGGCTAGCTAAGTAGTCAACAGATCTCTATCATCTATCCATCCATCCATCCTTCTTCTCTTTCCTCACTTCAGTTATTTTTTTACATGAAGTTATTATTTCAAATGAAAATCATTATCATGTGCCTTTTGGGGGAGACATGGTTGCTCTAGAGGTATATTATTAATAGTTTGTAATTGTCCTTGTTGGTAATAACCTTCATATGGAACTGAATGAAAAATGTTTTTGTTTTATTTGCAGAGGTTGTGATTTTAGAAATACAGTCGCTTTAATGTTCTATTCTGGGAATCTACTCTATATCCCATGTTTAAACATTCTTAGAGCCATTTGTGGAATTCTTTCACAGACTTATAGTTTCAAGGGATAGTTTCAAGAAGTATCTATTATGTCTACTCATGGTTGGTGTCCTAGAGGCATTATATCTAAATGACTTTTCATCCACTGAGATAGATAGAATGGACCCATGGCACTAAGTACAAGCACAGCATTATTTCTTTTTAAATATCTATTTTGGAGAGAAACTTTGAGGCCATGTAGCAGTTCGTATCATGCAACTAATATTTATATTTCCCCACCCACTACAGGATCATTACTAAGCAGAGGAGAGCAGTTATTTGGCCTTTATGTTCCATTGTATGCCTTTGCCCCCTTTCTAAAGTTTTGTCCATCAATTAAGACTGCAGATTGCCAACTCTGCTGCCTGAGCTGTTCCATTCATCCATAGTCATTACAGTGCAGTAAACCCTGATTTAAAGGAGCATTTAATTATCTCCACTAAGTGTCCACAAGGGAGGTGTGGGATAGCAGGGATCCCTTAAGGAACGGATCGGCCAGACTAACTGCCCTCCACATCCAGCCACTCTTTCTTTAGATGGGAAGTGGCATCTTTTTCTGAACTTTGCAAGTTATAAAATGATCCCCAGGGCACAGGCCATCTGTGGAAAGGAGTAAGTCAGTATTTTTCAAACAGTGCAGCATAATGAGGTCATTCAATTTGCTATAGTTGCTGTATTTTTAAAGTAACCCAGCACCTCAGTTAGGAATAACCTATCATTAGAGTTGTTCCTTAAAAAAATGTTGACTAATAAAGCAAATGTAGGCTTAAAATGCCAAACTTATTTTTCAGTTTGATATTGAAAAATAATTTCAATTTGCTTTATTAAGTAATGAGATAATTTCTTTTTTCCCTCTTGCTTTAAAAAGGCTTTTAAAATTATATTTGTACATAAAGTTAGTCCAGCATAGAGTTTCTGAATATAGGATTAATAGGGTTTCTAAAAGAAGTTGCTGGAAAGATAAAATTAGGTATTCTGTGCATTTCCAGAGAAGAACTGTTTACATTAGAATTTCATAAAAGACTTAAATTTTTTTCTTTTCTATTGATTCCCCTATATATTTGCATAATTTAATCCTGCCCATTGTCCCAAATGTCTTATGGCTACTTTACCTGTTACCTTTCTTTGGATTTTGTTTTTTACTCTTTACAGTTACCTTTGAGCCAGAGAAAATATGGTATTTCTATTCACTTCTTTGAGAGCTTCAAAACTGTTCGTTCATTTATTCATTTCATCCATTCATTTCCCGTTGTCATGTAGTTCTATTTTAACCTATATATAGTGCTTTAAATATTTCTTTGTTATTAAACATGATAATAAATCCTTATCTAAAGAAAAGACTAATTTACTTTATTTTACTTAAAGGAAAGGGAATTTATTGGCAGGATATTGAGTAGCTTGCAAAGTATAAGGGAAAGGGAGAATGAAGGTTGGAACCAACAGGAATGAGAGAGGCAAGACAGCTGCCTGCACGGCCTGATTAGGGCACCATAGGCTGCTTCCAGTGGACTCCCCATATGGGCAGCATAATGTAAATATCATCTGCCCAGTTGGTAAGTTGGCATGAATTTTCCATAAAATACTTTGACTCCCATTTGAAGTATAATGTCTACTTTTTATGCTCAAGTATCTTTTTCCTTTCACTTTTATGTTTTCCTCTAAAATTGCCAACTAGATACTCCCCCCCACCAATGTATGAAGTCAACATGAGTTTCTCCTTCTTGCTCTACTAGTTTTGTATAAGAAGCAAACACTTCTGTGGAATAATAGGGCTTAACTTGGGGCTCAAACTTTTTTCCCCTTCTCTGACATATTTTCCGAATGCAAAAGACTATTCCGATTTTGGTGAGCAGCTTTTCTCCCAGTGTCAGAGAACTAAGGACTTTCATAAACAGCTTCCTCTGTTTATTTATTGTGAGGTGCACAGTCTGCTCTCACAAAGATGAGCTGAGAGGCAGCGGCCCATCCGGATGTGTGTGAGCAACTGTGCTGTTAACGTACCCCTGCTGGCAATTGTTGGCATGTGCTCACAGCATATGCTCTGTGGGACAGATGCTTTTAATTCCAAGAGGAGCTTTTCTGCCACACCTGCAGATGCAGAGCAAAGATGCAACAAGACTTGAGAAAACAGCTGATAGTATTTCTAGTCACATTTTACTCATTGCTTTGTTAGATTCCCCAAAGTGGAGTATCTTGTGGCTGTAAGCAGGAAAACAAAACATTCAAAAACAAAAACCTGCAGAATTAGTATTTGGGGCCTTTATATCCATAGCCTGATATACAGTAAGCATCCTCACTATGAGAGCTGAGAGATGCTTCCAGAACTTTCCTACTTTTAAAGTAGCTCCCTCTTCAGTAGCTGTGCAGCCCTTTCCTCCTAATTAGGAATTTTCACTGTCGTGGAGACCAGTCCCTACTTTGGCTAAAGTGGCACCCCCAGGGGTGCAGAGTAGGGGTGGCAGGCACCTTTAGTCTTCTCCAGTTGGCATGTTGGCATGGCTTATGCAACTTTGGAAGTCACTGATAGATGGGTCCTAAGAGTGTGAATTTCAGGATGGGGGGAGATAAGAAGCAGTAAACTTTGAGAGGTCATGAGGCATTTAGTCCTGGCATAGGAGCAAGACGGACAGCCACATGAAGTTCCTGAAGCTAAGCCAGTGGTAACTGGGGGCGTGGTGGGGAGAGAGGTGCTGGGTGCCTAAGACAGACTTGTGTGCTTTGCCTTTTCACTGGGTGTTGGCTCTGTAAACTTCATGGTGCAGTCCATGATGGGCCAGTCACTCCACCTCGAGTGTCTCTGTTGCATTGTTCATAGAACCTGTATCATACTGGGAGGTGCTTCAAGGCTGGCAGGGTTTTGGCCAGGTGATCATTTCATGTTCTTGAAATCAAACCCAGGCAAAAATGTGTGCTGCATTTTGTTTTAGAAAAAGGCATACAATGAGACGAAGCAATCTGGTTAAGATAATGCACATACAAAATCATCAATATAAGTTTCAAAGAGTTTATGGAGGACATTTTCCTCTATTGTTTGAAAATACATGTATAATACTAACCTGCATTCACCTTAGGGCCTAGCCTCTTATGAATTTTCAGACTATGATGTGTGTTTTGATGGTTAAGCTCTAACATAATGCAAACAGTCCCAAATCTTTAAATATAGCGGTGCTAAATTATACCAGATAACTCAATATAGAAAGTGCTGATATGAATTAATACTTAGTAATAATATAAGAGCTCCTGCTAAATTATACATGTGTATCACTGCCTGATTAGAAACCCCACTTTTGTTTTCTAATCCAGCACAAAAAAACTGTGATTCTACAACCAGTCTTTTTAAAGTGTAATAATGACCCAGCATCTTTGTTTTGTATGGAAAACTTTTTTTTTTAAAAACACTGACTACCAAAATGCTTAACAAAAGGTTTATTCAAAATAACTAAGCATGAACTCCTTTTTTAACTTGCTGGGAGACTTGCCCCTCCAAACTAGCATCCCAAAAAGACTTCTTTCAGAAACTGCGTGTTCTACCAGTTTCTGCTGGCCGGTGTAAGTCTGCGCTAGTGTTTTCCACATCGATCATCTTCACCAGGCAATGTCCATCTGCAGGTAGTGGAAGCCACCCCATGGAAGTGTTAATTGTAGCATGGTTTCACTTTCGCTAATCAGGTAATCATGTGTATATATTTAGATGCGCACCATTTTAACATTTCTCTGCTACTTTGCACTTCAGATTCTTAAGCTATTTTAAAAATTACTGGGTTTTGGCAAACACCAACAGAAATGTATATGGCAACTGCTTTCTTGAGCGTGATTTGTTTTATGGCTGTTCAAGTTATAAAACTGTTCTCACATTGTAAGTAAACAAAATCTTGCCGTTTTTAAAGGTCACTGTATCTTGAGATTCAAATTTCTGGCACAATTTTATTAGTATTCACTAATAAGATACCACAGTTTTCTATGTTACTCTCATTGTAACATCAATAAAGTGACTTTCAATAAAAGATTTATGTTATTTTGATGCACGACTCCCTTTTCTCCCAGTTTTCAGCAGCTTTTTGTGGGGCCTATTCGGGGCTTCTTTTCTGTTCCACATGGGACCATTAACCTGATGAGAAATATAAATTTGTTAGTGAAGTCTGATTGCTCAGTTTGTTGAACAGTTTCCTCATCCGGGTGGCAAAAGTAGTTTCCTCCACTTATGTACTTGCCTCTCCTCATAAACTTTCTCCCTCACCCTAAGGAGGATCCACTTCCTGTGTCCTGTCCTATTGCGCAGGCAGCAGTGCTTAATTATAACAGGCTCACTTGCGCTGGATTCTAAAGCACTGAGTCTGGATGAGTTCTGACTAGGTTCTTGAGTTCATTGCCTAAACAACATACCTGCCAGTTGTCATTCTGGCATTTGCAGTTTCCTTGCCTTCAGCTCAGAAGCTGTTGTAAGTAGTCAAGGTGCTGTTTTAATGTGAGAAAAATAGAAGGAAGTCATTGACGAATGGTTTGTACATTTATTATGAGATTTAAAAAGCTTATAGTGATTACATATAGCTCCATTTCTTGTATTTGTAATATTTTAGGCATATAATAATTGACTTAAATGAACACTGAAACAGTAATACACTCAGTTGTGCCAAAGCAAAGTCTGGTTCACAGATAAGTTTTAGCTCACATGACATCTCACGGACTCATGGTACCTACCCCTGGAACATCATGCTCAAGTACAGTCTAAACCTGAATTTGGCTCAGTAGGGGCGAGAGCTTTAATTCAATAGGACTGTTGGGGGACAAATGTATGCCAGCTGTCCCCAGGAAGCACCAGGCCTCTGGCAGCCACATTCCTACAGAAGCGCGTGAAATGTATTTATAAGTACTTTATAAATCATGATTCTCTTGAAGCACAAGACTAAAATGCACATCTGCAAGATGAAATTAAATCCCAAGTTGGAGTGATTTGATTTGAGGAACTTAATTCTTTAAATAATTGAAGAATTCAAGTTTGAGCTCACAGCTTTATCATGCTCCAACTAGATGCTTTAAGAAAAAATAAACAGACCAGGAAACTGTAAAGTAGCCAGCGAGGCTGCCCTAGAAGCAGACAATGAATGAAACACAGAAACCAGCATAAAATAGAAATAAGGCAACATGAGATTCACTGCAAGGAAGACTTTGGCTGTAATTAAAGGGGATGGGTATGTTAAATTTGTCAAGGGGAAGGAAACTAACTGTAGGAACCTACTGAAGACTATGCTCTATGCTTTTGGAAAGAAACTGAAAGCAGAAGCAGAGGAGATAAGGTTTGTTTCAAGGTCTCAGTAATTAAAATTGAATTCACTGAACGATTCAAGAGGCATGGTTTTGTAATACTTCAGCACTTACCCCAAAGCAAATTCAGAACCATGATTGATGCAGCACACTTTGGGACTTATCAGAGCATTAGGATGGTTCAAATATGGCCCATAACCTTGGGTCAGCAGGGGCCTTCTTCCCTACTGCTTACCCTCATCCAGGAAATTACCAATACCTTAAGTTATGATTTCGTCAGAGGATCCTGGTGAGTTGAAACAAACAGCAGATGCTGAGACTCTGAAGATGAGCTGTCTGCATCTGATCCTCTGAGCCCCTTGTGGCCCATTTCTGGAAAGCCCAGGCTCAAGCAAAGCTTTGTGGCCTCACAGACAATATACAGGTATGAAACCTAGAGTCACTGTGTAAAATACAGCAGGTTGCTTCACATGCTGAAACATAACCTGGGCATAACTACATAATTATATCTTAGGGTTGAATATTGAATGAACATATTTTAGCAATATTTGAAAAAATGTATTAGTGAAATGAGGCTAAAAATGCTTAGAAAAATGTTTTATTTTCATTGGTTAACAACTAATTGTTCACATGAATGGTAACTCACATTGTGCCCTAAAATAAGACAGATACTCTGCTAGCAAGGAGAAAACAGACTAACAGAGTAATTTTATTTTTTATCTGTTAAACTCCTGCAAAAAACCCCCCAATAAAACCAAAAACTAAACCAGGCCAGTTTTGAAACATTTTTGGTGCTTGTCATATCGACACACTTTTTCAAATTCAGAAATACCCCAAGAGGTAAGTATTATCTCCTTTTCAAAGATGAGGACACACTGAGACTCTTGTGGTTATCCTCAGTGACCAAACCATATAGTAAGAGGCACAGCCAGCATTAGAATCCAGATCTTACTGGAAAACCCATGGCTTAAACTTTTTAAAAAATTTTTCATTACAAATGTAATACCTGCTTATGAAAGAATATTTGGAAAAGTAGTAGGAAGGGAGAAAATGGACTCATGATCCTGACTCCCAGTGGTAGCTACATCAACATTTTGGTACACTCTTTCCAGTCTTTCTGATGTGTATATTTTTAAATTTGTGAACACATGGCATATCAAAATGTATCAATATTTTAAAAAGTAACATTTTAATTTTAAAAGGAAAACATACACATTAAAGAAAATTTGGAAAATACTGAAATATATAGAAGGCAATTAAAGTCACCTAGAATACCATTAGCCAAGAATTACCATAGTTAATATTTTATATATTCCCTTAGTCTTTTTCTTACTAATTTTCTTTTTATATAGTTAAGTTTATAATGTACAAAATTTTTAAGTATAGTTAATAAAGATTTAAATGGATGATGACAAAGAGGGCCTCGGTGACAGCTATCTGCCACTCAAATTATTCAACGGATTTTTAAAGAGGCAGAAAATAATTATTCGCATTCCCTTGTTCATTCATAAGGCCATTAAAATACCTGTAAGTCTCAAAGCCTGTGCTAAATTTCTACTAAGGTGAAGCCTGACAGAGATTATAATTTTTTTTTCATCCAAGTGAGTCTAAATCATTCATACAAGAATACACATAAAACTTTGAATACCGCATTAAAGCCCCTCCAAGAGAGGAAAGGTAACAGCTATAGTCTGATTAAAAGTTTCTGTTAGTATCTCACAGTCAAAAATAATATGCCTTAAACATTTTGCATACTTAAAATTATATAAAATAGGTTTAGCAAGAAAATGAGGCATGATTGATCATGGCTCAAGGAAGTTCTAAATGGTGTAAAAGACCCCATTGATTTTATATTATTAAAGTCCCGAAGAATTATCAAAACTAAAAACAAAACTTCAGTTGTACATAAAGTAACAAACCTTTACACTAGCTGTTAAGGGAAAGTGGCAATGCAAGTTTACACACATTACTGAAGGCAAAGAGTAAGGGTGAAGAACTCCAGTTGGAATGTCGATTATATTCACGCAGCTTCTTGATTTAAACACTCATGACACACTGAATGAACTGAAAGAGAAAAGTCAGTATTATTCTACTGACCTCAACACAGTACACCACAGCCCATCTTTAGGCAGTTTATGTTTTGATTTTCTAATTTGAATTGTGGGCAAGAATAACAGAATTTTCTGAGGTATGAGTAAATGATAAACGGGAAGTTTCTTTTAGGGAAGGAGTCTAATATAAAATCCAATGGGATTCTCACAACAAAACTTCTTATAGGAAGCGGATATTACTCCAATGGATAAAGAATTATTTAAATTCCAAATAATATCTAAGACTCTAGAAATGGTTGTGGTCAAAGGTACCCCAAAATCCAATAATTGTATCATGAGAACATATGAGAACTTCCAAACTGTACAGTATTACCCGACCACTCTAATGAAGCACCTTTAAACAGTTTCTTCTCTTAAAATCTGCTTTATTAAATTAAATCCTGCCATGCAAATATACGTATGCACAGAAACAGAACAGCTGACCAGTCACTGGCAACTGAGAAAGCTGAGTTTAGAAACATTGGTGTTTGAAATGTTGGCTTCCCCACTAAACACACAGCAATAGATTCTGCTCTTTGTATCAGTTTTTTTACTTCCCCAACACTTGTAAGAATCTTTTCTGTTCTTTTCTTTTTTTTTTTTTTTTTTTAGACAGATTCTCGCTTTTTTGCCCAGGTGAGAGTGAGTGCCGTGGCATCAGCCTAGCTCACGGTAACCTCAAACTCTTGGGCTCAGGCGATCCTCCTGCCTCAGCCTCCCAAGTAGGTGGGACTACAGGCATGAGCCACCATGCCTGGCTAATATTTTGTTACTATTTTTAGTTGAATGGCTAATTTTTTTTCTATTTTTAGTAGAGACAGGGTCTTGCTCTTGCTCGGGCTGGTCTCTAACTACTAAGCTCAAATGATCCTCCGGCCTTGGCCTACCAGAGTGCTAGGATTATAGGCATGAGCCACTGTGCCCGGCCACTCCTAACATTCTTAAGGTACTGCTAATCCTTGCAGCTCTTCTACAAGGCCAAGCTGATTATCCCTATTTTAGAGAAAAGGACACTAAGGATCAGGATGTTTAGAAATTCTTTAAGTGGCTCCATCTGAGGCTGAAGCCCATGCTCTTTCTATTTTCAAGGCAGCCTCTGGATCTCTGGAAACAGTGATGGGACTGTCAACTGAGAAGTAACACTAAGGAGATCACACCCTTAAAAAGAAGAAATAAGCATACTGACACACTAAGCCTTTTTAAAGTGTACTTAAAATTGCAGCAGCTGCTAAACTGAAAATATCTTAATATTTTGCAATGGGAAAACATTTTAGAATATTCAGTGATTACAGCAATTTCAATTCTAAAAGTTATTTTTTAAAATCAATGGCTAAGCAAAAACTGACCAAATGACTAAATATCTCCGTAGCTTTGTTATGTACATCCAACTAATGCCATTAAAGATGGCACTTGGTTATGTTCATAGTGGCTATTTGGCTTTAAGCTACCATATTTAGCATGGCTGGTTAGTACATAACTTGTTTTAAATTGGGATTTAAGTTGGTACCTGCCTTACATTATCAATGAAAAACACAGGTGTACAAAGTACAGCTTTGAGCCATTAAAACTGCTTCTCAATTGAGATGGTTTGTTTATAGAAGGCAAAAGCAGATACAATAAATGCATAGTGTTTTTCAAGGATATTTCTGATAGAAATCTTGTATCAGCTCAGCGAGGAAGATATTTTTACTACATTCTCTTTATTCAAACAGAGCAGTTAAGAAACCTGCTTAAGTGACCCAGCTAATAAATGTAACAACGCTGGATCTTGAATGCAGGTCTCTCAATACAAATTAAATAGTGTTATAACTATGGGTAAGATTAATGAATGAAATTAACAAATTTTGGATGATAACTCCTCTGATCATTTAATCCCTGATTTCTCTGGCATCTTTTAGATGTTCTTAATAGCTAACTTCAAAAGGAATGCCCATCTTATGTACATTTTATCCATCTACTTAGCTCTTAATTTACTGAGACTTACATCATCATATGGGAAATTCACAACACCTTGCTGAGCAGTATCCCGTCTTCGAAAGCTATCTGCGAAGCAACACAGAAAACTGTACGTTTTTTTCTTTAAATAGCTTTTCTAAAATCACTATAATTACTTTGGTATTGGGTTCAAATTTCAGTAATATTAAAGTGTATAACTAGTCAATATAAACAAAAGATCAAAGCAAAGAAGTCAATTATATAAATACTGAAAGATTTAATATGCAACAAAGTAATATAATAGGCAGAAGTCAGAAAGCTATCTTTTACAATGTGGAGCTGGAAGAAAATACCTTATCCCAGTTAGTAAAAGTTGTGCAACTTCTGGGGCCATTACTTGTAATGAAAACATGGAATTTCAAACTTCTTAATAACATAGATACTGCTTAATTAGGAAATAGATGGATAGTGTCCCTAATGGGACAAGTGGGCTGTGACCAAATATCCTACCCATGTTAGCTATGACCTATTGAAAAGAATTTAATTTCACTCTTTTCAAATATTTCACATTCTAAGGAGAAATCACTCATAATCATAATCTGACCAAAATGTACAAAATTACCTGGTTATGTTTTGGAACAATTTTAGTAAAATTAGTTAAGCTTATTTTAATGGCAGATTAATAACTAATCTAAAATCCTGAAAAAACAAAATTATTCTGCTAGCTATGCTTAACAGTAATGTTAAAAATCTACTAAAGCAAGAAAAAAATTGAATGCAAAGAATAAAAGTTCAGAAGTACTGAAAAATGAAATGGGTGTCATAAAAACTGTCTTCTTGGCTTGTGGTGATGACATGATCTCACAGAACACACCTGTGAGAGCCCTCAGTTTGACGCAGCAGGCAATGTAGTCATCGAAGGTAATCTTTCCATTGGTGCTGTATCGTTTTGCAATTGAATTCACAGCCTGGGGACTCAACCTAAATCCTGAAAAGAAAAAAAAATCATCCAGTAAAAAAGTTAAAGGATTGCAAACAAAACCAAAAACCAAACCATTAAAAAGAATCAAACGCAATTTTTTTAAGACTGTGAACTAATTTTTAAGAACCCATACAACTTCTAAGAAAACAGAAACTGCCTTCAAGTAGCATTTACTTTTAGAAATAAAAAACAGACTTCTACCCATGACTGGAGAGTTCTAGTTAGCCATACCCACCCATTGTTGTCAGGGCCTTCTGCAGTTCTTGAGGATCCACCGTTCCACTCTTATCGCTGTCAAAACTGATGAAGTGCTGTCTCCAGCCATTCAGTACAGACCAGAGTTCTTTAAATTCATTGAAACCCATTGTGCCAGACATATCTCTCTGAACTAGAATCAAGGATCAGAGCTTCTTTATTTGGAACATTTTCTAATGATTAAAGTGAAAGATCAAGGATAAGGGGAATTTAATGTTCTTTATGGTCAAAAAGTAGTTACTGTATATTCTTTGTAAAATAAAAAGCAATGATAAAAAATGATAGAAAGAAGCTATGGAGAAAAAGCTCTGAGTACCTATTTTTACTGTGAATAAAAGATAACCTATGTGATCTGATTACAAGGAAATAACATCACCATGGTGAGCCACCTGTAAAAAGCAGTCTGGTTACTGGAACTGGGCTGCACTTTCTGGGTGCCCCAGGCTATGCTGTTTACCCTTCTATCCTAGGGTCATCTCTAGCACTAATGTTCTCTTGTTTATTCCTCCAAAACCCAAGGATTTCACTTTTGGAGAAAGTGGTGGGATGGAATACACCATAGGGTCAGCACTAGCTAAACTGAGTCCAATCCCTAGGAAGTGAAAAAGCCCATCACTTGAAGGTCAGGTGTGAGTCGTGCAGAGTGATCAATGTTAAAGAAAAAGCTTCCGTGACACTCTGGTTTCTATACTCTTTCTACTTTGATGCTTCCTTGAATTCCTGAACAACTAACATTCCATTTACTAAACTTCCTTTTTTCACACCAAATTACATTGCTAAGGCTAATTATTTCAGAAAGCTTTTTAGTGGTCATTTTGTGTTTACCGGGTATTACTTCTGAGATTAATACCTTTAGGAAATTTTTTGTCAAGAAAAAAACATTCTAGACAACAATCAAGATAGAGGATACATCCAGCATTGAAACCATAAGCCGACAAGTCTCCAGGTTAAAAGCTGTTAAGAAAAGTACATACATATTAATGTCAAAAATTCACATATTTGATACATTCAAATTAATTAGAAATATAATTATTGATACACTTTTATTTTTATATACAATTTACATGTGACTAAATTATATGGAGCTTCCAAGAAGATTTTTTCCAGATTTTTAAAGAAGATTCCTTCTAGAATCCAAATTTGATTTTGACGCAGAAAGCTTTAATTCACCATAATGTATTGTTTTCACCATGGTGAATGGGAAAGAGTGTTGCTTTGTTCCTACTTATAAATGACTATAAATAGCTGGATTTGCTAATTTTGTACCAATCATTTGTTTTTCTCTTTTTTCCCTTTAATGTCAGGCACTGAGCAGTGACCTCCTACTTCAAATAGTCTCCTCTTCACTTATACATGAAACCAGACAAATATGCTTGTTAGAATCACGTGTTAATTAAGAGCACTCTGGAGTGAGACCCAATGACCAATTCAGTGGTGGCCATTGTTCATTTTCGTTTACCTATAGTTTAGGAGCATTCTGAGAGCATCTGTGTACCTCACTTATGCAGCCAAACCAGAACACACACAATGGTTGTAGCCTACTGGTTGTCTAAGCATTAGGAAATTAAAAATAAAGATCTTCCTCTATCTTACATTGTAATAATGCAAATCAATGACTTTGAAGAAATATTGCATAGGTACAAAGAAGCTAAAAGGCAGACGTGACAAGGATCATGTGGGAAAAGCTATTAATCGTATAAATTCTGCAAGATGCACACAGAACATTTTTCACAGCTCTTTCTAGCTTCACATTGTTTCTCTAATGAAAGTGAAATTAAAACACAGCTGAGCTAGCTAATTAATGTCTCGAAACAGTGCAAACTATAGGTTTTCCACATTTAACAGATTCCTGTGTTTGGCATATTCTTCACCAGAAATAAAAGACTGGGGACTATTTCTAATTTGGTCCTTCAATCTCCATTTCATGATCCACAGATAATATTCTCTGAGGTGAGAGGAGGAGGCAATATTTACACTTTTGGTAAACAGCTGGTCCAGTCTTCCTTCTTTTAAGTTGTATGGAGGTATGAAGTCTCTCTAACCTAGACCAGTGGTTCTCAACCCTGGTGCTTATCAGAATCACCTGGAAGCTTTAAACGATCCTGACACTGAGCTGCACCACAGAACACTTAAATCAGCATCTCTGAGCGTGGGATCCAGGTATCAGTATTTTTTTTTTTTTAATTGGGGGAAAACTACAAAGCATTTACAGTACAATGTTTACAGTCACAATTTGTAGTGAGCTGATTTCACAAAATATATTACCACTCAAGTTGACTTATCTTGTTACATTCAAAAACCTACTCTGTCAAAGT
>CAUYRT010015785.1:0-53892 GCA_963574885.1 Lepilemur ruficaudatus | reverse complement strand
CCTAATAATGCTATTGCTGGATCGAATGGTAATTCTAATTTTAGCTCTTTGAGGAATCTCCAAATTCTTTTCCACAAAGGTTGCACCAATTTGCAGTCCCACCAACAGTGTAAGAGAGTCCATATCTCTCCACATCCTCGCCAGCATTTGTTGTTTTGGGATTTTTTGAAAGAGGCCAGCCTCACTGGGGTTAGGTGGTATCTCATTGAGGTTTTGATTTGCATTTCTCTGATGATTATTGATGATGAACATTTTTTATATGTTTTTTGGCCATTATTCTGTCTTCTTTGGAGAAGTTTCTGTTCATCTCCTTTGCCCATTTATAAATGGGGTTTTTTGATTTTTTCCTGTTAATTCTTTTGAGTTCTAGGTAGATTCTTGTTATCAGACCTTTGTCAGAGGTGTAAAGAGCAAATATTCTCTCCCATTCTGTGGGTAGTGTATTCACTCTCGTGATAGTTCCTTTAGCTGTGCAGAAGCTTTTTAATTTGATCAGGTCCCATTTGTTTATTTTTGTAGCTGCATTGATTGCCTTGGGGGTCTTCTTCACGAATTCTTTGCCTAGACCGATGTCTGAAAGGGTCTTCCCAACATCTTCTAAGATTCTAAGGGTTTCATGCCTTAGGTTTAGGTCTGTTAACCATCTTGAGTGTATTTTTGTGAGAGGTGAGAGGTAGGATCCAGTTTCATTTTTCTGCACTTTAAGATATAATTTGAAATTATTTGGCCTTGAGGCCAAATGAAGAACAAGGACAAATGGTTTGAGGAAAAGGAAAGAGAAGTGTATTAATTTGCTGGCATATGGGGAGGATAGCAGACTCCCATCTTAAAGTACCATTGTCCTCTCTATAAGCAGAAATATAGAGCTTTTAAAAGGAGTTTTCAGCTTTGGGCTATTACTGTGTAACCATGGCATCTCCAGTGAAGCCAATCTCATGATCTTAGCTGGGAGAATTCTGTTGAGCCATCTCCTGTGGTACAAAGAACAAAGAACACATTTCTGTCCCTCTAGGTACTGGCCTCAGGCAAGGACATAGGCTTTAATTCCCAAAAAGAGTGAGGGTGTTTTAAAGAGACAGCTCATAAAACATTTTTCTCTTTTCAGGCCTTTACCTCTGTTAAAGTGGGATCTTCAATTTTTAAAGCCTAGATATGCTGCCTTCTACTTGTGCCTGCTCTTCACATTGTATTAGGCCCTGGAAACTGCAAATACTTTCTTTGCCCTATTCATTGAAAGGCTTCACCATGAAGACATTAATCAAGAAACAAACTAAGTTGAAAGAACCAAAATATGCCTTTCTGGCATTTAGCTGGCTATTTTCAAACACTTTGTGAAAAAAATTTTACATCTATAGATGAAATCACTAGGTGTAATGGCATCTCCCTGCACCCAAGCCACTAGAAAATTTTACAATGGGAAAGACACTGGCCTAAAGTTTCCATAACAAATTCTACTTTTGTTTAAGTTATTTTTTCCCTGGGAATCTTGTCTTGACTGAGACTTTTTATCTATGCTTTTCATGTTTCAGCAAATAATCGCGTTGAGATTTAAAGTTCTGTCCCTTTGAGAATGTAAATTTTCACCTAAGAATCATTCCTTTGGAAGTGCAAATTTAGGATGATCTAGCTTCTTTAGGGCAATGAAATAAGAAATAACAGCTTGATAATCTAAAGGAGGGAGAGAAATTATTTGAAAATTGACAAATAGAAAAATCTGATAAAGCTATAGAATCTGCTTCTGTCTGTGTGTCCATATGTCTATGTTTATATGCATCATGTGTATCTGCTATATCACTACCAAATTATCTGAAAGAGCTCTAATTAATTGACTTTAAGAAAAAATAAATGTTTAAATCAAATATTTTATCAGAAAAGTAGAAACTGACTCAAATGTCTTTTGGTTCACATGACTTGAATAAATCTTTGGTAAATAAGACCAGTTTTTTGGTTTAGTGAAAAGTTATGTTTTTTAATCAGCATAATACACATGTATTGAAGTTTTATATAGGTGGCAACTGCCTGACATTCACAGGTTGTAGAAATTATTGACAAAGGAATAATTTGAGATAATGGCTAGCTTTGTTTAATGAACTGCTCAAACACAATTATTACAAATGAATAAATTAAATGAATGTAAATGGGGTAAAAGTTCATAAATGAACTTTTCATAGTCTCAAAAATCTTTGAAATTTAAATCTTAAAGTCATGTTATGTGAAATTAAGTAATAGCTAATCATAAGACGTTTAAGAAATTTTTATGATAAGAAAAGCTAAATATATTTAGATATGTTAATAAAAATTAAAGAAAAACTATGAAATAGTTTTCTTCTACAAATACTGGTATAAAAAATTTCAAAATTTCTCCTTGGGGTTTTCACTGGAGATTAGGGTTACTAAGAACTAACAGTGTAGTTAATATATATAATTTAAATTACTAGATACAAGAGAAAGAATTTTACAGAGTGTATAAAGAAAGTAAGATGTAAAGAAAGTTGAAAGTTGAAAAGAGAGACTAATTTTTTTCTTTTATATTAGGGAGCTCTTTGTGCGGTCAAAACCATAAGGGGGAAAAGAAAGTAAAATTTTGTAGAATGCCAATATAAAAAAAAGGAAGTATAGGACAAAACTTAAGACTTAAGAAAGTTGTAGAAGGTTTATAACAGATTAATCTCATGTAAATAATTTTGTGTTTGATCAAGTTGACTACAGTTAGAAGGGAATTATTTGTAAGTTTTTTCTAAAAATTGAGCATCAATATCAAAAGCACACTGATTTAAGGCCAGAGTCTTGGCCCCCATGTGAGACCACCAGAGTTTTTTCAGAGGATTGATCTGCTTTTTAATAGAAAATTATGAGGTTATAATAGGTTTATGGAAATCTTATCTTGTGAGGTCAATGCTGATTGAGATTGGATAGATTTGTTTATAAGATTTTATTAAAATTAGCTTTAACGTTAGTAATATACTGACCTGATGGTAGAATTTGTTTTTCTCTTTTGAACAAGATTTTTGTGTAGTATTAATGAGAGATGGTAAAAGGTTTGTGTTCACTTTTCAGTAAACTTCAAGAAAAAAAAGGGAGAGTGGAGGAAGAGTTTATCTCATGCTATTTTTATTAGGTCTCTTGATTATTTGCAAAACTGAGTCTCCTCTCTCTCAAAGAGTAAAGGTTTTTGTTTTTTGAAATTTTTTAATTATCGTTTTGGCTAAATTGTTACAGGAAGTTTGGTACTTGTCCCCAAGGCTGAATCACTGAGAATGAAGAATGAGGAGAAGTGGTTTGAGGAAAAGGAAAAAGAAATTTATTAATTTGCTGGCAAATGAGAAGGGTGGCAGACTAGCATCTCAAAAGACCACCATCCTATCTTTAAGCAGAAAAACAGGGCTTTTTAAAGGGCGGAGGGGTTCAGTGGTTGAACCTGGGTCTACATGACCGAGTATCACATGTCATGGCTTCAGGCTATTATTGGTTAACTATAATTGGTGGTTTCAGTCAACTTTATTTCCAGTGACCATGATCTTGTGATGCTTGTCCAGACAATTATGTTCAGCTATCTCTTGTGGTTTAAGATACTAGAAAACAAACAGCAAAGAACATTTTTCTGTCCCTTTGATTGCTGGCCTCCAGAAGAAATGCAGGTTTTAATTCCTCAAAAGAGTGGGGAGTGTTAAAGAGACAACTCATAAAACATTTTGTTACCCTTTTTCAGACCATCACCTCTGTTAAAAAATGAATGACCATTATTTTTCAGGGATCTGTGATCCTATTTTGATCAGTGTTTTAAACTTTTAATGTTTGACTTACTTCCCAAAATCAAATTTCAAATTCTAAAATTAAGTCTTTTCCAAAAGGAACCCCTGGAAGTCCAAGACAGACATATTAAGCTTATTTATTATGTTAAAATTGTACAGGAAGCATTTTCAAATAAGAATTTGAGTTATATTTGTATGGATAGATTATTAATATGTGTCCCAAAATTATGTGAGAGTCCTAAAATTTTGATATGTCTTAATATATCTTGTCCAACATAATTATGGTTATTACGTTAAAGTATTATATGCCACTGAAATAACCAAGTTTCCTCGTCAATCACATCTTTAACTATGGATACTCTAAGTCTTTTGTCATTCACAGTTATCTTACTTTGATACTTCTCAAAAAGTGGTTTGTAATTGCCTATAGTACAAAATTGCTTTTTCTTCAAGATTCATAGAAAAGAACCCTGGAAAATACTCATGAGTACAAGTTTCTGATAACTTTGGAAATCATATCACTGAACTAAGTAAAAATTTTCAGAGTACTAATAAACTGATGCATTCATGAATATTGCTAACCCAACATTAAGCAGAATAAGAATTAATTACATGGAAATGAACTGATAGAAGACTGAAATGATTCTTAATAACTTTTATTTGAAACATTGCTGATTCTTTTTATATTTTGTTTTCCAGAGTCAAGAAAACTTTTTTTTATTTTGAGTTACGTATATCTTACAGCAATTGGGTAAAACATACCTTTGTGAGCGAAGTTGAAACATTTGCCTTTTTCTCCACTCGATAGCCCTTTTCTCCAAGATTGGGAAACAATTTATGAGTATTCTTATTTTGTGGCAATCTAGTTATTTATGTAAGTTCAATAAGAATCTGTTTTCTGTAACAAGACACAATTGGAGATACTAGTTCTTTTACCAAGGTTTTAACTGGAATGGCATATTTTCAGATATGACCAGACTGCTTTGAGGAGTTGACATTGACTTTGTAGAATTGATCAAAAACCCCTTTCATCTCCAAAACTTCACAAGGACAGCTCCCACACCCCAATTCACTTAGTTCAACTAGACAGTTATTGAACACTTGTCATAAACAACACCCTATTTTTAGCCTTTTTGACCACCCAACCATACCTCTCCCAACCATCCCAGGTCTACTGCCCTTATTCTCATCATTGGTGCTATTCCCACATGCATTTTCTCTCTAGGTATAATTAATTCCTCCAGGTGAGCCTGGAGCTTCACATTCCTGGAGTGTCTATTCCATTGCTTCCTCTCACCACTCTCGGAATTGGCTTAAAAAAAAAAAATACCTTAACATCCTCCTGCAACTGTAGGCAGATTCATGATCAGTGGTGGATACATTTTTGGGGCTCATTCCTGGCTATAGTTGTTAATTCCTCTTCTACACTTCACCCCAAAGTAAAGTTAGTTTTCATTTGCAATTTATGTTATTTTCCAGTTATATGTAGAAGTAGCTTGGAGCTTTGATGTTGAAGTAGTTCAGGAAATTTCACCCCAAAACATGACTCCTTGGTATAAAGAGTGTTTTGAATTAAATGTCTTTAGGGATCGACAGGCCTTGGAAGGGGCTTTCCCTCTATCTGCATAAAAACAGATGGACCCAACAAAAGTAACAATGGACTTCCCTTCCCCTCCCTGTTATCTCAATATATTACAGGACAGCAGATCAAGGATGCAACCAGATTTGACCAAATCATTTTAAATATAATGTCTGTCTCTCAGGTTAATGTAATTTCCAAAGAGAATCATTTACAAGTCAATGTGTTTCTCTCCATCCATTCATTCTCCCAAGTTTCTATTCATCCTCCCTAGTAGCCATTTATTGCCCCTAAACAGAATTACCTATATTCCTCATCCCACTGCCCCTCTAAAATGAGATTATATAAACTTCTGTATTCCATTGGGATATTGGATAATCACTCGGTGATTTTCCCCATGCACATGGTAAATAAAACTCTTTCTCTTACTAATCTGTCTTGTTGTGAGTTGGTCTTTCAGTGAACCTTCTGGGGTGAAGAGGAAGTTTCCCCTCACCCTCCCAATATGCTAAGCTATATCAGGCTTATCTTTATTAGGATATTAGATTCTTGAGGGAGGATGATATCTAGGCTTAACCAAGATGTTCTAGACAAAACTCTTTATGACCAGTGGGGTCTCCAAGTGTCCTAACTGTTAAGTGGTTTTAGTTGCTCTGTCAAAGGAACAATGGACTTCTTAATTATATGTTCTTTTCTGAAGTGTTCTCTTAATAAATAGGTATGAAAATCCTTGAGCAATTATAGACTTTAAATTTATTTCCCTCTCTGTATCAATAAATTATTGCTTCATATAAGTGGTATTGGAAAGATCTTATTTTCTTTTTCAGAACTAAAAAGTCAATCACAAGACAGGCTTTAGTTTTTATCTTAAAGATTACACTTTTGGGGGTTAGTTTTACAAGAAGAAAAAAAAAACCCACAGTTGAGAAAATGAGTTGATGTTAATATTCTTTACAGGAAATTCCTGTAAAGGAAACAGGCTTACTCACTCTTTCAACTAAACCCAACCACAAAACCTTATCTAGTCAAGGAGGCTGGTCAAAGAAGAGTTCTATGTGCTTCATCTTGAGGGCATTTCCTTCTACTGATAGAGGTAGTTTATTTGATTTTCCTCTGTATGACCATGCATTTCACAATGTTAATGGTCATTTACAAAATACCAAAGGTTTTCTTTTTTCTCTCTAGGTATAATTAATTCAAACAGTATGAGTTAAATGGCTATTGTGTCTTCTCCAGGTATCCCTCTGATTAGGAAGAAATATAGTAGAACTCTTTGAAAATGGATATTTTCACATGTTTTTCTTCAGATACAAAAAGCCGGCAGTCACAGAAATAAGGACGTGAAGTTCCTTCCTCTTTTTTTATGTCTTAAGAACAGGAAATAAGGTAAGACAATAGTACATTTTTTTCACTAGATTTCCTAACCCAAATATGTAAATTGGGAAAAGAGCTGAAGTAATTTTCAGAATGAATTGCTAATACAATTACTTTTCCTGACATATTTTAGAATAATAGATGTACTATCTCACTAGTATAATTTACATCTCTATATCTATGGGGTTTTTATAAAAAGGTTTTTTCACTTTTTAAAAAACTGGTGGTTATAAAATAAACCTATCCATAGTGCTTTGAGCATTTTACAGGAGTAGTTAAGAGTACAGGGATTCAAGATGTTTGCTAAATTTGAATGCCCATTTTAACTACCTATTTTAAGATCTTTGAGGGCAGGCACCACACCCTTCATTTCCTATCATCCTTAGACAATGGGGTATACAGCTACCATGGACCATGTGAGAATCATAATAATATTTGTTGAATTAAATGTTGTTACTATTATACCAGACCAAATCTCTATTTGCACATGCGTTCTCCATGTAAAGTAGTTTAAGACTGCCTTTGACCGTGAGATTCCTCTTCCTGGGCCTCAGATCCCCTGTTGACACCTGCCTTCTCCAGCATTCTCCTCTCTCTCCTCCCTTTCTCCCATCAAAAGCTTTGGTAAGCAAAAATTTTAATTCATTATCCCTCCTAAAGATAGTTGAAGGTATAGCTAACTGAATGGGAAATCTTCATACTCTGACAAAAGAAATATGATTTTCAAAACATGAATCTGGAAAATGCTTTGGGAACAAGACCTGCAGATGCTGGAAGCCCTGTCGGGCTCTCATGCCCTTTGGTGAGGAACGGCATGTGGTGATGGGAAAATTAGAAGGTTTGAGACCCTCTACACCTGGAGAGCAGTCTCTCTTCTAAATCTTACCAGGCAATGTGAGCCTTGGCTGTCCATCTGTAAAATGAGAAAGATAGCACTCGTCTTTACAGAAAGTAAATGAGTGCTACATCATTGTACTTCCATGAAGGAGTCTGCAGCCTGGTTTGGCTTTGGTTGCCCAGTGCTCAATAAATGATATACTCTGTACTTGGATGAATCCTTATGATTCCCTGAAGCATTTTGGTGATGGTGGAATTAAAGGCATCACTTAGATATTAGATGGTCTTAAAAAGGTAGACACTGACAAGCCATAAGGTGTGGGTGTGCTATCTCATATACATGAGATTTCCAGAATGGGCTTTTCTCTGTGTTGTTCGATTGCCAGCAGTGCTGGCAACAGCTACTAGAACTCAGTGGTGATCCACCTCTCCAGGTTCTATGCTTATCCTTGAGCAGGGCTTCCCAAAAGTGTCTCTTGGATCATAGCGGTTGCCCTGATGCTTGTTTATGATGTAGATTCCATTGTTCTTCTCCATGAGAATTTGATTTAATGAGTCCTTGGTGAACACAGAAATCTTCATTTGTAACAAGTATTTCAAGTGATCCTTAAAATCTAGATAATCTGAGAGACACTGTCTCAGAGCCAAAGCTGCAGCCTGGAATCAGCCCCAGGCAGTCTGAGGTCCAAAGTCAGCAGGTGGGTGCATCACTAGGGAATGTCTGTCATCTCAAGGTTGGGATGGGAATTCTGAGGGCTGGAGACTGCTGAGTGTCTTGATAACCAATTTACTACAGGCTTGGACATGCAGACATGGAATATGAAACAAGTATATGAAACAACAATTCTACTGTAATGCGGCTAAATTCTGACCAAGTAGTTACTGAACTCCTGTTGTTAGCTAGGCACTGTTCCTGGAGAGAGGATGCAGAGCCCAGAAAGACACTCAGTTTTTGCTGGCATGGAACTTATATTTTAGTTGGGGGGAAAGTTTTAGGAATAAGATATTTTCAGACAATAATACGTGCAAGGACAAAAGTAATACAAAATGAGTAACAGGTGAGGTGGCTTCTGGTGACGAGGGAGGGAAAGGCTTCTTTATCCAGGTGGTCAAGGAAAGTCTCTCTGAGGAAGAAATCCTATAGGGTTTTGTACATGGTGCATTGGAATTAGCTCTTTATTTCATGGGTGCTGGGAGTCAGTGGAGTTTTTAGCATGAGAATGAAGTTCTCAGGTTGCTTTTTAGGAAGCTGTTACAGAGGGTTCTAGCTGGAGAAGACTTTCTTTCAGGGGTCTTGTAGGTAAAGGAAAGGCAAGTGGGGAGACTGCATCTTTAAAGGCAGTTGCTCACCCTGCCTGGTTCCTTGACTGCAGGCCTTGTAGGAAGAACCCACAGGGATAAAGAACGCAGTGACCCTAGCACCCTCCACCCCCACACTCACCCTGTCCCCAACCGGAGTCTCTGCAGGGCTCATTTCCTTCTCCCCTGAGCAGGCCCTTGCTCTCAGCAGACTGCAAGGTTAGCTGCCAGGTGGCACCGCCCTGGACTCGCAGCTCCCACCTGGGCAGAGTGGTCTGGGCAGAGCTCCTCATTCTGCCGGCTCTGCCTACCTCCCACCCACATTAATCTCTCCGCGGTCTCGGAGACCCCATCTCTTCTGGCCTCTCGCCCAGGAAGAATGAGTCCATGCCCTCCCTCCTCACTGTCACTTGTACTTGATCCCGCTGGCAGGCTGAGTCATCCCCTCGCAGGGGAATCTTGCCCAAAGCGCTCTCATCTTCAACAGGAGCGACAGCACCTCGCTTCCCAGCACTGGGCAGTCCTGGAAGGCGCCTTTCTCCCCCACTCCCCGTTCCCTCCTCTGCTCTCTTCATCAGGTAGCCTCGGGCACCTCGCCCCTCTGCTCATCTCTCAGGGGCAAACCCGGTGGACGCTTCTCAGTCTTCCCGGTGCGATTCCTCTGAAGCTGCTGGCGTTGATGTCTACTCTCTCCGCCAGACTTCCTCTGTCCCGAGTGCCAAGGTGGCCTCTCCGCTCTGCTGCTCGCCTTCCTTTTAGGTTTGTTATTCTTTATTTTCCTCAGGCCCTTGCCCACTCCTAAAGGCTGGTGTTCCTCCGGGGACCTCATCTGCCCTTCCTCTGGGACTGCAGAGTCCCTACCCACGCGGCTGACACCCTGACCCGCTCCGCCCCAACCCGCCCACACAGCTGCCCTGGGAACGCGCCAGTGCCATCCCCAAGACACCTCAAACTGAATGTTTCTGCTAGAGACACATTAATTACTAATAATTAATTTATAATGATTAAAATGACTTCCTCCATGCGTGCGTGTGTGTGTGTGTGTATGTGTGTGTGTAGGGGGGGATGGTTACAGATGAAGAGTTTTATAAGGTGAGAAAAGCTAAGTATGTCTTTATGAGAAAAGATGGAGCTACCTGGAAAGACCCGTCCTGCGAAAGCCTGGGTGGGGCTGGTGGCTGCAAGAATACACAGAGCACAGGAAGGAGTGAGGAGAGACACCTCCACGGCTGGATAGATGCAGAGGAGAGATACTGAGAAAGAAAGAGATTGATTTTGTCAGAGGCTTAAAAAAATCAGGGATATTATGAGGAGACAATTTTTAAAGGGAACTTTTAGAGTGGCCATATAATATTTAATGTAACTTTCCCTCCCTCCCTCTCTCCCTTCCTTCCTTCCTTCCTTTCTCTCTTTGTTCTTTCTTTTCTTCCCTCTTTATTTTTCTTTCCTGTCATCACTGCACCTTGTTTCTTTATTGTATTTTGTTGTAATGATTCATCTGCATGTTTATGTTGACAAGGACTCTTTCCCTGGACAACTTTTAGTCAGGTCTCCTGAGCCTTTTTTTCCGTTAGGCCTCAGCCTCGGCACCTGTCCTATCTTTGGCCTGCCCAGCTCAGTCTTAACAAAAAATCCTGCTAAGTTATCTTCCGCCCTTGGTATCTGATCACTCTTGATATCTGAGCAAGTTCCTCATCCACCACCCTTGTTATCTAAGTCCTGCATTTAGAAAGAATCCTGTTAGGTCAGTTTAGCATGATTCTGTGTTTCCTTGATGTGTCTTAGTAATTTTCCATCCATTAACCCCCTCCCTGCTCCTTGGCTAGAAATTCCCACGCATCCAGTTATGTTGGGAGGTGACTTTGCTCTCTTTCCCCTATTGCAATCAATACCTGTATTGCAAAAGTCTTGAGTAAAGTCTTCTTTATTGTTTTAATGAGTGTCAGAATAATTGTTTCTTATACTGTATTCTCCATACTGTGATAGACTCTTGAGGACAGGCACTGTACCATTTACTACCCCCGCCCCCACTTCCCTTAGAGAGCCTAGGACAGTGTGGAAGTGTTTTAGTGAGAAAGTTTAGCCAAAGTTCAGGGGGAACTTACTAGTACCTTAGGGATTATACATAAGTTATTTTTAAGTTAATGGTAATAGTTCAGAATTCTAAGAGGCACAACAAAACTGTTCTGTAGCTAAATACTTTTAGTTTCTGCCTAAAACAAAATGAAATAATAATCAAGTGTTACCCAACCAGGCTTATCATCTCTCATCTCTTGTAAGTGGTTTGAAAGTTACCATAACCACCCTATCAACAAAGGGGATAAAAGCACCATGGACACAGCCCCACTCTGTTTCTCTTTCTTGGGGTGACTTATTTTCCATTTTCCATTTGAGAAGATCGGTAGTGATGCCATCCAGGGGCAACTTTCTCTTTTTTATCTGAGGCAGGGAGAGGCAGGCTTCCTCTATTCTCCAACAGTTAATACAAACTGATAGTAATACGCAGACATTCTCACATTTTGTAGATAGGAGCTGTATCTCTAGCTTCTCTAACTGTGAACCAAAATAAAAATTTAAGGCTCACCCCCGCACCCCACTGGCTGACTGAATGGACCCTCTCCTGGCCAAAGGAATATCCTAAAACTAAGTTGCCTGCCAGGAGGAAGGAGGTCAGACATGCCTCATTACGCCCCCCTCCCTTCTTGGAGTCCTTTGTGATCCATTGATAGGCCTGAGGGTGTTCAAGACAAACCTGCATGCCCTCAATTTACACAACAAATCTATGTCCGGTGGCTTATCTCTGATAACAGCTCCTTGTGTTAAAACAGTCCAAGCCTTTAGACAAAGCTTCATATGTTTAACCAATTACACGCCAAAGAATCTTTAAACCCACCTATAACCTGTAAGCCCCTGCTTTGAGATGGCCCACCTTTTTGGGCCAAGCCAATGTATGCCTCCCACGTATTGATTTATGACTTTACCTGTAACCCCTGTCTCCCTGAAATGTATAAAACCAAACTGTAACCTAACCACATCGAGTCCACTTGCTCAAGGTTTCTTGGGTGTGGCTCTGGGTCATGGTCCTCAAATTTGGCTCAGAATAAACTTCTTTCAAATATTTCAGAGTTTGGATTTTTCTGTCCACATGACGTTTTCATTCAATCTGGGTCATCTTTTCAGGAAAAGTTAAACCTAACTCTTTCCAAATTACAGAGATACGCATACTCAGGAGGGGAAAAAATGGCATTAAAAGAACACACTGTATTGTGCGTAGGTCTAAGGGATGCATGAGCTGGAAACGATTTCCCTCCTTTAAATGTGTAAGAAATGACACAGTTAAAAAGATTGCTACACGCCAATGGAAATACCCTCACAAAGTATGGGTATGTGAAGGACTGTTTGGGTAGGACCTGCCCTTTCAAAGCTTCCTGTGTGACTTGTATTTTGGTCACTGGTTCCGATTTCTCCATTTCCCATTTCTTGATTTACAGAAATGAAGAGGATCCTCAGGGCGCAGCTCTGACTCTCATCTTGCTCTGCTCTGGCCCAGCGGAACAAAGTTACTGAAGTGATGATGGGAACAAGGGAGAACAATGCTTTATTTGGGCTGGATGTTTCTTTGTCTTGTCGCAGGAGAGAGGATGAAAGGACTTAATATTTCAGGTAGGAGTTTTCACTTTTCATGTTAACACTGAGAGTCTTGTGGTCAAAGCTTAAAGTGACAGATAATTGGATGTATCAGCAGCATGATATATCAATACACAGCCTTTCCTTTCTACTGTTAAAAGGAGAGTAGGAGGAGAAGTATTAGGTGTGAACAGCTTTCGGCTGATACCAAGCATTGATGGGGGACTCAGTTACCACGGCTGAGTGTTTGATGAGCTCAGCTATGGAGGGATGAGCAGCAGTTCAGCCATCTTTCACAGGAAACCAGGGTGCTACAGGCCATGCCGAAGTCCACTGCAAGGGAATTAGAACTTGCACTTCCTTTCCCTAACAAAGTGATCACAGTGAAGAAGCAAGACACACAAGGAAGCTTAATCTCTTGCCAAATCAAGTACTACTTATAAATATAAGTTAGAGTTTCATCTTCTAATGTGTTTCTGTGTTGTTTTGTTTATTGTGATTTTCAGATTGTTATACCAGAAAACTCCTTTGGATATATTCTTCAAGGAGTGATGAAGAGTTTGTCTTATTTTGTGATTTGCCAGAGCCACAGAAATCACATTTCTATCATAGAAATCAACACTTACTGACACAAGGCCCTGAACACCTGCTCTGCCGGGGTAGTAAGGACCTGTCTGATGTCCAGTGGTACCTACAACCTCAGAGTGGAGATCCATTAGAGGAAATTCCAGAAAGCTCTTCTCGCCACATCATTCAGGAGAAGAATACCCTTCGTTTTTTGACCCCAGAGATAAATATTGCTGGGTCATATATTTGTAGACCCAGGATTAGGTATGTTGCAGTGCATTCCTGTCTCAAACATTCCCAAATCCTTTATTATATGGATAAAATATCCTTGTTCACAAGACCTTGTTAATCTCCTAGGAGCCCTCAGGATGTGGCCTGTTGTGTCAAGACAGTCTTAGAAGTTAAGCTCCAGACAAACGCATCTTGCGAGAACCCAGCATTACACAAGCAATACCTACTTCTTGGTAGGACTAACTCCATTTATTGCCCCAGCCTCAGCTGCCAAAGTGGTGTACAAAGTCCAGAGGTCACCTGGTACCAGGTGAGAATGAATTCTCTGAAATTAATATAATAATAACATTTTTATGGTAACATCTCTGCAGGCGCTTTATGGAAAAGTGTGTTCAAGAATCTGAGGTTTAGAGATTCTCAAAAACCAGCCGCATGCCTGTGCAGAGCTGACTTTCTAAAATGATCTCGTGCCCTGGGTAGCCACATAGAGCCTGATATTCTAATTATTAGAACCACCCTTTGATCATTGCCAAACATTTCTAAAATTCAAGTATATTAAACATGAGGTAAGACATAAGCTTACATCTGGTAATGCAGAAGGACAGGTTAATTCATTTTGCTATCTTTAGAAAGCAGTGGGCACTGAGAAGGGGAAGGGGACACCAAACAAGAAAGTCTTGAAGGGCTTGTGAAAGAAATAGGAGACCGGGATACTTTCCAAAAAGGACATATCTAGGAGGACAGTTAGGAGAAGTCCAGGGTGGCCCTGGGGAACAGGTGTTTTGTACAGGTGAGATGGCGGGGAGCGAGTACAGCTCTAAGAGAAAAAGGGAACAAGGGTAAGTTTCATGATGATGTTGAGTCATCGACCACATGTACAGGAACTCCTGTAAGAGAAACATTTCACATTTCCATCATGGTTTATAGTTTTTCCAAGTGCTAGCAGATGTGTAAATGCTGCTTAAATATCTCCTTCACCAGAGGCTTGTGTCAGTTAAACCCTAAGTGGTGGATTCTGGAAAGAGAATCTATACTGCCCCCCCTACAATCACAATATCTGAAGTCTAATACTTTGCCTTAAAAATCACAATTTTGCACTCAACTTCATAATGTTGTTTGTAAATATAAAAATATCATTTAAAATTGCCACTGATTAAAGTCAGAAAGGTGGATCATGATTATCTGGTGGTTTTATGCACCCCAAAATTTAAGAATCAGAGACTTCCGGGTGTGCAGTTAGGTACAGTTAGTGTGGAGAGAGAAGACATTTCCTCACTTGATTCTTTTTTCTTTTTCTTTTTTTTTTTTTTTGAGACAGAGTATCCATCTGTTGTCCAGGCTAGAGTGCCGTGGCATCAGCCTAGCTCACAGCAACCTCAAACTCCTGGGCTCAAGCGATCCTCCTGCCTCAGCCTCCTGAGTAGCTGGGACTACAGGCTCAAGCCACCATGCCTGGCTAATTTTTGCTATATATTTTTAGTTGTCCAATTAATTTCTTTCTATTTTTATTAGAGACAGGGTCTCCATCTTGCTCAGGCTGGTTTCGAACTCCTGGCCTTGAGCGATCCGCCCATCTCAGCCTCCCAGAGTGCTAGGATTACAAGCATGAGCCACCGTGCCCGGCCCTTACTTGATTCTTGACACTCTGCAATGACAGGTGGACAGAAATAAGCACACAGACAGGACGGATGGTGTGGCTGTGGCCTCACATTTGTATTTTAAAATGACAATGAGAGAATGCTGGCTTCCATGCAATTCTAACTCAAGAAACATTAATTTTATAACCTCTAAAATGAGGTTAGTAAGAAGAGTCAATACTTCTGTTCATTATTTTCAGTTCTCTCTCAAGAACAACACTTCCCTTGATTCAAAGTATCTGTAATCAGGGATAATAGATGTGCCTCTGTCTAGGCGGGCTGCTCCTAGGCCAGCAAAGCAACCTCGTCCGAGTTATTTCAGATGAAAATGTGTTTGAATTTTCAATGATGGTATACCTAACACGAAAGCTATATTCACTTTTCAGGTGAGCAAGAGCCACACAGCACTGTTGCCGGCTCTCTGCATCTATTGCTCTTGTAAGCTAAACCCTAAAGCTGTATGACAGTCACAAAAGGAAGTTTTGTTTCACTTCTCTGAAACTTTGACTGTGAACAACAGTATATGTTTAATGGTGAACAAGCAGCTGTTCTAAAAGTAGGCAAACGATAGGTGTTGTTAAAAATCATCCCTCTTCTGACACAGATTTGGACAGGTCCTAGTTCAGGTCATGTTTCACGAATTACGTGTATGCACATACACAGTAACCTGGACATCACAGACCTCATGGCAGTAGCATATCACTAAAAGTGATGACATTAGGCAGGGAATAAATCCAATGTCCCTTTCCTTCATGCTAACCCACAGTGTCTCGTGTGGTAGGTGGGTCATACTTAAGATCTCTGAACAGATGAAACTGACACTTGCCGAGAGGATGAACATGATATTATTGAATTCAAATGAAACTGCTGACCAGGGACACACCTACAAGATGTATGGAATATCCAACTGAAATAAATCCAGGGGCTTGGAGGATTTTTAGTGGGCACATGAAACAATTTAGGATTGGAGATTCTTTTAAAATTTTCTTCAGCTGTTTTATTTTATTATGCTCTTTTTTATTCTTTTAAATAAATAAATCATACTTGTCTACATTTACAGGGTACAGTGTATACAATTATGTTGATGATGTGATGTTTTGATATATGTATACAATGTGGAATGATTAAATCAAGCTAGTTAACATAGCCTTCACCTTGCTTACTTATTTTTTGTGGTGAGACATTTGAAATCTACCCTCTTAGTTATTTGAAATATACAATATATTATTATTAACCATAATTACTCTGCTATGAGATAGATTTCAAAACTTATTTCTCCTGTCTGTCTGAGACTTTGTACTCTTTGACTGACATCTCCTCATTCACCCCCTTCTCCCCTCAACCGAACATCTGGTAATCGTTATTCCATTCTCTACTTCTGTGAGGTCAACTTTTTCATATTCTACATACGAGTTGTCTTTCTGTGCCTAGTTTATTTCACGTAGCTTAATGTCTTCCACATTTATTCACATTGTTGCAAATGAAAGAATTTCCTTCTTTTTAAGGATGACTATTATTCAATTATGTATATATACTGTATTTTCTTCATGCATTCATCAGTTGATGGACATTTAGGTTGACTTCGTCTCTTGGCTACTGTGAATAGTGCTGTAAAGAGCATGAGAGTGCAGATATATTTGTTTGAAATATTCATTCTGAAATATTTATTTCAATTCCTTTGGCTACATACCAAAGTATATATTCCAAAGACATATACCAATTCCAAATGTGGCATTATTGGATCTTACAGTATTTCTATTTTTTAGTTTTCTGAGGTACCTCCATAGAGTTTTCAATAATGTCTGTCCTAATTTACATTCCTACCAACAATGTGCCGGAGTTTTCTCTTCTCCACATCCTTGCCAACATTTATCTTTTTTTTTTTTAATTTAAAAAACATTTAGGAGTTACGAGTGTTTTTTGTTATGTGTATCAATTGTATGATGCTGAAGCCAAGGCTTTTATCACCAGAATAGTGTACACTGTACCCAATAGGTAGATTTTTTATTCCTCAACTCCTTTCCACCCTTGCCTCTTCTTAATTTCCAATGTACACTACAGCCCTTTATGAATACACGTTCCCTCATTTAGCTCCCACTTGTAAGTGAGAATGTACAGTATTTACTTTTCTATTCCTAAGATACTTCACTTAGGATAATGGTTTCCAGTTCCATACAAGTTGCTGCAGAAGACATTATTTCATTCCTTTTTATGGCTGAGTAGTACTCCATGGTGTGTGCGTGTATGTGTGTGTGTATGTATATACACATCATATTTTCTTTATCCACTTATTAGTTTATGGACACTTAGGCTGATTCCATATATTTGCAACTATGAATTGTGATGTGATAAACATTTGGCTGAAGGTGTCTGTTTTACAAAATGACTTCTTTTCCTTTAGATAGACACCCAGTAGTGGGATTGCTAAATTGAATGGTAGGTCTACTTTTAGTTCTTTGAAGGATTTCTGTACTGTTTTCCATAGTGGCTGTTTTAGTTTACATTCCCACCAACAGTATATAAGCATTCCCTTTTCACCAAATTCACACCATCTGTTGTTTTTGAATTTTTAATAATGACCATTCTGACAGGGGTACGGTGATACCTCACTGTGATTTTAATTTGTATTTCCCTGACAATTAGAGATGTTAAATATTTTTTTCATATTTTTTTGGCCATTTGTGTATCTTCTTTTGAAAAAAATATGTTCATGTCTTTTTCCCACTTTTTGATAGGGTTATTTATTTTTTTCTTGTTGATTTGTTTGAGTTCTTTGTAGATTCTGAATATTAGCCCTTTGTTAGGTATATAGTTTACAATATTTTCTCCCATTCCATAGGTTTTTAATTTATTCTGTTGATTATTTCCTTTGTTGTGCAGAAACTTTTTAGTTTAATTAAGCCCCATTTATTTATTTTTGTTGCTTCTGTATTTGCTTTTGGGGTCTTAGTCATAAATTGTTTGCCCATCTGCCAATGTCCAGAAGGGTTTTTTTTAAATGTTTTTTTCTAGAAATTTTATGGGTTCAGGTCTTACATTTAAGTCTTTGATTAATCTTAAGTTAATTTTTATATATGGTGAGAGATAGGGATCCAGTTTCATTCTTCTGCATGTGGCTATCCAGTTTTCCCAAAACCATTTATTAAATAGGGCATCCTTTCCACAGTGTATGTTTTTGTCTGCTTTGTCAAAAAGAAGTTGATCATAGCTATATGGTTTTATTTCTGGGTTCTCTATTCTAATCTGTTGGTCTATGTGTCTACCTTTATACCAGTCCAATGCTATTTTGGTTACTATAGCCTTATAGTATAATTTGAAGTCAGGTAATGTGATGCCTCCAGATTTGTTCATTTGCCTTAGGATTCCTTTGGCTATTTGGGCTCATTTTTGGTTCAATATGAAGTTTAGGATTACTTTTTATGGATCTGTGAAAAATGTTGTTTATATTTTGATGGAAATTGCATTGAATTTATAAATCACTTTGGGCAGTACCAACATTTTAACAATGTTGATTTTTCTAATCCATGAGCATGGGATGTTTTTCCATTTAATTGTGTCATCTGTGATTTCTTTCATCAATGTTTTCTAGTTATCCTTGCAGAGATATTTCACCTCCTTGAGTAAGTATACTCCTAGGTATTTTGTTTAATTTGCAGCTACTATAAATTGTATTGAGTTCTTAATTTGACTCTCGGCTTGACTCTTAACTAGTATATAGAAGTATATAGCTGTTGATCTGTGTACATTAATTTTGTAACCTGAGAATTTAATGAATTTATTTAGCAATTCTAAGAGTCTTTTGGAGGAGTCTTTAGGGTTTTCTAGATAAAAGTTCATATCGTTGGCAAACAAGGATAATTAGACCTCCTCTTTCCTGATTTGAAAACCCATTTTTTTTTTCTCTTGCCTGATTGCTCTGGCTAGAGCTTCTAGTACTATGTTGAGTAGAAGTGGTGATAGTGGACACCCTTGTCTTGTTTCAGTTTTTAAAGGAAATGCTTTCAACTTTTCCCTATTCAGTATGGTGTTGGCTGTGGGGCTTGCTATATATTGGTTTTATTATTTTGAGGTATGCTCCTTCAATGCCTAGTTTGTTGAGAGTTTTTATTTTGAAGGAGTGCTGGATTTTATTGAATGCTTTTTTCTTCTTTCCTTTAATGAAAACTGCCAAGCAAATCCTTTTTCTGCATCTATTGAGATGATCATTTGGCTTTTGTTTTTAACTCTGTTTATGTGGTAAATTACATTTATTGGTTTGTATATATTGAACTATCCCTTGCATCACTGGGATGAAATTGATCATGGTGAATTATCCTTTTCATGTGCAATTGGATTCAGTTTGCTTGTATTTTGTTGAGGATTTTTACATCTATGTTCATGAGGAATATTGGTCTGTAGTTTTCTTTTTCTACCGTGCCCTTTCCTGGATTTGACATCAGGCTAATATTGGCTTCATAGAATGAGTTAAGGAGGATTCCCTCCTTGATGTTATAGAAAAGTTACAGTAGGATATGTGACAGTTTTTTGTAGATCTAGTAGAATTACGCTGTGAATCCATTTGTTTAGGGGCCATTTTTTTGGCGGGGAGATTTTTTACTACTGTTTCAAACTTATTACTTCTTATTGGTCTCTTCAGGATTCCTATTTCTTTCTGATTCAAGCTTGGGAGGTTGTGTGTTTCCATAAATTTATCCATTTCCTCTAGAGTTTATAATTTGTGTGCATAGAGGTTTTTATAGTAGTTATGGATGATATTTTGTATTTCTGTTGTATCAGTTGCTCTTTTTTATTTCTGATTGATTTTATTTGAGTCCTTTCTTTTCTATTTCTGGCTGATCTAGCTAGTGGTCTATCAATTTTATTTATATTTTCAAAGAACCAAATGTTTGTTTCATTGATCTAGCAAAATTTGTTTTATGAATCCAAAAGCTTGTGTGCTAGGTACATGTATATTTAGGATTGTTATATCTTTTTGTTGAATTGCTCCCTTTATTATTATATAATCGTTTTTTGTCTTTTTTTTTTTTTTTGCCATTGTTCATTTAAAGTCTCTTTTATCTGATATGAGAATAACTATTCCAACTTGCTTTTGGTTCCATTTACATGGAATATTTTTTCCATCCCTTTACTTTGAGTCTATGAGAATCTCTGCAAGTTAAATGGATTTTTTGGAGACAGCATATATTTGGGTTTGGGTTTTTTTCAATCCATCAGCCAAGCTATGTCTTTTGAGTGAGGAATTAAGACCATCTACATTCGATGTTAGTATTGATATGTAAGATAGTGTTCTGTCTATCATGTTAGTTGTTACAAAGTCACTCTGTTTTCTCCCTCATGTTACAGTTTTATAAGAGCTGTGAGCTTTAACTTTTGGGTGTTTTTACACTGGTGGGTATTGATCTGTTCCATGTAGAGCACTTTTGAGCATATTTTGTAGGGCAGGTCTAGTGGTGACCTAGACCTGGTCTAGTGGTCTTAGTGTTTACTTGTCCAGGAATAACTATTTATCCTTCATTTATGAAAATTAGTTTTGCAAGATACAGAATTCTTGGCTGAGAATTATTTTGTTTAAGAAGACTAAAGATGAGACCACAATCCCTTCTTACTTATAAGGGTTGTGCTGAGAAGTGTGTCATTAGTCTGATGGGTTTTCCTTTGTAAGATAGTTTTTGCTTTCCTCTCTCCACTTGCAGTATTTTCTCCTTCACTGTGACTTTGGACAGACTATGTGCCTTGGTGATGTCCTATTTGCCATGAATCTTTCAGGTGCTCAGTGAGCTTCTCGATTCTGGATATCTAAATCTCTAGTGATACCAGGAAAGTTTTCCTCAATTATTCCCTGAAATAGGTTTTCCATGCTGCTTGCTTTTTCTTCTGCTCCCTCAGGGATACCTAGGATTCTTATATTTATTTGCTTTACATAGTCCCACACTTCTCTGAGAGATTGTTCATTTCTCTTAATTCTTTTTTCTACATGTTCGACCGACTGAGTTAATTCAAAAGTCTTTTGTTGAAGCTCTGAAATTCTTTCTTCTGCTTGATATAGTCTGTTGTTAAAACTTTATACTGTATTTTGAAATTTCCTAAATGACTATTTCATTTCTATGAGTTCTGTTATAACTTTTCTTATGTTATCTATCTCCTTAGAATTTTTTTCTTTCATTTCCTAAGCTACGTTTTTTTCTTTATGTTGGTTTTCAACTTTCTCATCAATCTCATTTATCTTACTTGCTATCCACATTCTGAATTCCATATGTGAGATTTCAGCAGTTTCCTTTTGGTTGGAGTCAGTTGCTGGAGAACTATTGTGATTCTTTGGGAGTGTAAAAACAGCCTGTTTTTTCATGTTGCTGGAGCTTTTATTCTGGTTCCTTCTCATCTGGAGCCTCTTCTCTCAGCTCAAGAGAGATAGGTTTGTGGTACACCTGTTCTTCTCTGGTGGGAACTCTATTGCTCAGTGAAGAGAGAGAGAAATCCCTGGATGGAGCATTTGAGTACCACTCTGGAAGATTGAGCTGGTAGGAGAGGGGCAGATGCACCATGAGCCTTTAACACTGCTGCTCTTCTGCATCTCACCATTTCCCTGTGGTTGTCATGGGTAGTTGGTGTGCTGTGGTATGAGCGATTACCTTGCCCAGGTCTGGCAGCGGCAGCAGGGATTGGTGTGAAGTAGCCTGAGCATTTCACCACACTGGTCTCCCCAACACTTACCTTTCATTTTTTTGATAAGAGCAATTCTAACAGGGATGAGGTGATATGTCATTGTAGTTTTAATCTGCATTTTCCTTAGTGATGCTGAGCATATTTTTAATATACCTGCTAACTACTTGTATGTTTTCTTTTGAGAAATGTGTGTTCGGATCCTTTGCCCATTTTTAATTGGGCTGTTTGTTTTCTTATTATTAAGTTATTAGAGTTCCTTATGTATTCTGGGAAATAACTCCTTATCAGAGTTTGTAAATATTTTCCTCCATTGAGTGTATTATCTCTTCATTCTGTTATTTCTTTTTCTGTGCAAAAGGTTTTCAGTTTGATGCAATTTCATTTGTCTATACTTGCTTTTTTAACCCAGACCATTGTTGTGTAACTTTTCCCCTATGTTTTCTTCTAGTAATTTTAATTTCAGGTCTTATATTTTAAATCTTTAATCTAATTTGAATTGATTTTTGAACATGGTGTAAGGTAAACACCCAATTTCATTCTTCTGCATGTGGATAACCAGTTTTTCTGACACCATTATTGAAGAAAATATCCTTTCCCCATTGTGTATTCTTGGTATCTTTATCAAAAATCAACTGAACTATAATTTGAGGGTTTATTTCTGGGCTTTCTCTCCTTTTCCTTTGGTTGATATAGCTCTTTTTATGCTAGTCTGATGCTATTTTGATTACAATGGCTTTACAGTATATTTTGAAATCAGTGTGTATGGTACTTTCAGCTTTGTTTTTGTTTGCTCAAGATTGTCTTGGCTTTTTGGGTTCTACTGTGGTTCCATGTGAATTTAAGGAAAGTTGTTTCTATTTCTATGAGAAATAACATTGGAATTTCGATAAAGATTGCACTAAATCTCTAGATCATTTTGGGTAGTAAGAACATTTTAACACTATTAATACTTGTAATCTATGAACACAAGATATCTTTGCATTTATTAATGTTTTATTTCATTTCTTTCATCAGTTTTTGATAGTTTTTAATATACACATTTTTCTCCTCCTTGGTTAAATTTATACCTAAGTATTTTAATTTTTTTGCTGCTATTGTCAATGTGCTTATTTTCTTAATTTTCCTTTCAGATAGTTCATTATATGTGGAAACACTATTAATTTTTCTATGTTGACTTCATATTCTGCAACTTTACTGAATTCATTTATCACTTCTAACAGTTTCTTGTTGGAGTCTTTAAGCTTTTCTGTATATAAGATTATGTCATCCACAGATAGAGATAATTTTACTTCTTTCTTTCCTATTAAGATGCATTTTATTTCTTTCTCTTATTTAACTGTTTTGGATAGGACTTCCAGTACTATGTTAAAAAGAAGAGGTTACAGTGGGCATTCTTGTCTTGCTCTTGATCTTAGAGGAAAAGCTCTAAACTTTTCACAATTGAATATAATGTTAGCTATGAGTTTATCGTAGCCTTTATTGTGTTGATATACATTCTTTTCTATACCTAATCTGTTCAGAGTTTGTATCATGAAGGGTGTTGAATTTTGTCAAATGGTTTTCTGGCATCTATTGAGAGGATCACATGGTTTTTATCCTTCATTTTGTTAACATTTATTTATTTGTGTATGTTCAACCATCTTTGCATCCCAAGGATAAATTTCACTTGATCATAGTGAATGATTATTTTAATGTATGGTTGAATTCAGTTTGCTAATATTTTGTTGAGAATTTTTGCATCTATATTCTTCATGCATATTGGCCTTCAATTCTCTTTTCTTGTACTATTCTTCTCTGGCTTTGGTATCAGGGTAATGCTAGACTCATGAAATGAGTTTGGAAGTATTCCTTTCACTTCAATTTTTTTGGAAGAGTTTGAGATGAATTTATATAGTTCTTATTTAAATGTTTTATAGAATGCAGCAGTGAAATCATCCACTCTTGGGCTTTTCTCTGATGGGAGACTTTATTTTTACTGATTCAGTTCTCTTACTCATTATTGGTCTGTTCAGAGTTTCATTCTTCATGATTAAATCTTAGTAGGTTGCATATATCTAGGAATTTATACATTTCTTTTAGATTATCCATTTTGTTTGCATATAATTGTTCATAGTAGATTCTTATGATCCTTTCTATTTCTGTGGTATCACTTGTAATGTATCCTCTTTCATTTTGATTTTATTTATTTGAGTTTTCTCTATTTTTTTAGTCTAGCTAAGTTTTTGTTGATTTTGTTTATATTTTCACAAAAACAATTTTTAGCTTCATTTATTTTTTTTACTTGTATTTTTTTTTTTTTGAGACACAGTCTCACTGTGTTGCCCCGGCTAGAGTGTCATGGTGTCAGCCTAGCTCACAGGAACCTCAAACTCCTGAGTTCAACGGATCCTGCTGCCTCAGTCTCATGAGTAGCTGGGACTACAGGCATGCACCACCATGCCTGGCTAATTTTTTGTACATATTTTTAGTTGGCCAATTACTAGTTGGTCTCTACTATTTTTTAGTAGAGACAGGGTCTCGCTCTTGCTCAAGCTGGTTTCGAACTCCTGACCTTGAGCAATCCACCCACCTCGGCCTCCCAGAGTGCTAGGATTACAGGCATGAGCCACCGCCCCTGGCCTAGCTTCATTTATTTTTATATTGCTTTTTCTAATCTCTACTTCATTTATTTCTGCTCTAATCTTTATTTCTCTCTTTCTGCAAACTTTGGGTTTAGTTCTTTTTTTTCCCTAGCTCCTTGTGGTATTATTACATTAGGTTGTTTATTGGAGATCTTTCTTCTTTTGATGTAGTCATTCATTGCTATAAATTTACCTCTCAGGACTCTTTTGCTGCATTCCATAAGGTTTGGTATGTTGTGTTTCCATTTTATTTATCTCAAGATCTTTTTAAATTTCTTTTTTTTAAATTTACTTTGTGACTCATTGGTTATTTAGGAGCATGTTGTTTAATATCCACATATTTGTGTATTTTTCAAGGTATTTCCTATTCCTGATTTCTAGCATCATGCCATTGTGGTCTAAACAAATACTTGATTAAGAGGATAATTTCAATCTTCTTAAACTTTTTAAAGATATTTTGTGGGCTAACATATTATCTATTTTGGAGAATGTTCTGTGTGTGCTTGTAATGATGTATATTCTGCAGCTGTTGGATACAATATTATGTATATGTCTGTTGGGTCCATTTGGTCTAAACTGTAATTCAACTTTTTTTAAACTAATTTTCTCTCTAGACGATCTGTCAATTTTTGAAATATGGCTACTGAATCCCCTACTATTAATGTATAACAGTCTATCTTTCCCTTCATTTAATAATTGCTTTATGTATTTAGGTGCTCTGAAGTTGGGTGCATATATATATATTTAAAATTGTTATGTCCTTTTAGTGAATTGACACTTTATCATTATATAATGATCTTCTTTGTCTTTTTTTATAATTGTTTACTTAAAGTCTATTTTTCAGATATAGACTCTCTTTTAGTTTTATTTGTATAAACTATCTTTTCCCATTCTTTCACTTTCAGTGCATCCTTAGCAGTAAAGTGAGTTTATTGTAGGCAGCATACGGTTGGATTTTTAAAAAAATCCATTCGGCCTTTCTATGACTTTTGATTAGGGAATTTAATTCATTTACATTCAAGGTAATTATTGATAGATAAGAAATTGCTACTGCCATTTTATAATTTGTTTTCTGAGTATTTTACAGTTTGTTAATTTATTTTTTCCTTTATTACTGTCTTCCTTTGTGTATTGATAGTTTTTAGTGATGTTCTGTTTTGAGTCCTTTCTTATTCTATTTTGTGCAGCTACTACAGGTTTTTGTTTTGTGGTTACTATGAAGTTTACATAAAACACCTTATCCTTATAACAAGCAATTTTAAGTTATAACAGCTTTACTTTAGTCACATCAAAAAACTGTACTTTCACCCCTTCCCCACTACCTTTTATTATTTTTATGTCAAAATTTTCATTCTTTGTAGTTTGTATCCTTTAACAATTTATTGTAGCTACTATTTTTTTTATTACTTTTGTCTTTTAAACTTCACAGTAGCTATAAAATTGCTTTATATACTTATGGTAAGCACTAAATTCTCAATATGACTACACATTACTTACACTATTGTTTTCTAGTTTCATTTTTTTTTTTTTGGTTATTAATTAGAAGCCTTTCATTTAAGCTTAAAGAACTCCCTTTAGCAATTCTTACAAAATAGTCCTAGTGATAACGAATTTCCTTAGCTTTTGCTCATCTGGGAAACTTTTTATTTCTCCCTCATTTCTGAAAATAAAAGCTTTGCTGAGTAAAATATTTTTGGTTAAGTGTTTGTTTTTCCCCTTCAGCACTGTGAACATATCATCCCACTCTCTCCTGGCCTACAGGGTTTCTGCTGAGAAGTTCACTGATATCATATTGGTATTTCCTTGAATATGATACATCTCTTACCTCTTACTGCTTTCAGTATTCTTTCTTTGTCATTGATTTTTGATAATTTGATTATGATGTGTCTTGATGAATTCCTCCGTGGACTGAATTTGTCTGGAGACATCTGAGCTTTCTGTATTTCATATTGTCTTTCCCCAGATTTGGGATATTTTCAGCCATTATTTCCTTAAATAATTCTTTTTCTCTCTATTTTCTTCTTTTAAAGTTTCTATTATGTGTGTGAATCTTATTTCTCTTGATGATATACCATAATTCCCTTAAGCCTTCTTCATTATTTTTCATTCTTTTTTCTCTTTGCTCCTCTGACTGGATAATTTCAAATTTCCTAGCTTCAGGATCACTGATTCTTTCTTCTGCTTCAAGCTTTCTATTGATCTTTTTCAGTACAATTAGTCTATTAATATTATTTATTTCTAGGATTTCCATTTTTTAATTATTTCTATTTCTTTTTCCAAGTTCTCATTTTATTTATGAATTGTTTCTAAAATTAACTTGATTTTCTATCCATATTTCCTGAGTTCCTTGAATTTCTTTAAGCTGATTCTTCTGAATTCTTTGTTAGTTGTTTCACTGGTCTCCATTTCTTCAGATTCCATTATAATAGCTTTATCAGTTTCTTTTGGTGATGTCCTATTTTCTTGATATATCATAATCTGTGTGTCCATGCATTTGTGCCTGCACATTTAAACAAATAGTCACCTCTTTTGGTCTTTGCAGATGTTCTCTGGTGGTGATAGACCTTCACTGTTTAGCCTGGGATTCTAGATGGGCCAGCTGGTAGTCACCCCAGATAAGCAGATATTGGTGTCAGGTTTTCTACCAGGCTTGGCTATTACCTGTACTCTGAAACTGTTGGCTATGCTCTGTGGTCCAATGAGACCACTGGCTATTCTCTGTGGTCAAGCAGAGCTGCTGGCTGGGCTCTGAGATTGCCTCTGATTAGTCAAGGTTGCAGATTATTTTCCCTGGCTGGGTGGTACTGTTGTTTAGAATCTGTAGTTAGGTAGGGCCACACATTAGGCTTCAAAACAAGATGAGTCCTCTGTGGTTGCTGCTCAGCCACTCAGGGTGAGTAGGGGCAGAGGCTATGCTCCACAGATATGTGTGGACTTGATTTTGCTTCTGGTTCTAGGGTAGCCTTAAGCAGAGCCATGAGGCTTGGTTAGGTTACCACTTGGCTGCTTGGACTGGGTGGGGCCACCTGATCCCTCTGCAGATAACTGCTGACCTGCACTTGCTTCCTGGCCTGGAGAAGGCTCAAGGAGAGCACTGGGGCCTGGCTGGGTCACCATGCTTGGAGATTCTTAATTAAAATATTTAATAACTAAAAAGTCAGAATTAAAGTGAGTTGTTTGTTATTTATTCTAAGAACATTTTCTCTATATTTTCCTAATTTCTAGAAATGTAATAAAAATAGCCTTGGCATAAGCAAGCTTTATCTTAAATGGTAATTAAATTTAATGGGATGGCATTTTTATGATGTTCAGCTAAGCAAATCTTTGACACAAGGCAAAATTATAATGAAGAGCAGTAGGAAAGTCTCTTCTATAATGGCCTAGAGCAACAAGAAATGGGTTTCTCTAACACTGCTGTGACCTGTTGTTAGTAGGATATGTGCCCTGAATAACATTTCCATTGGTGGTTTAAGCCAATCTCACTCAGACCACATTCACTTGCCACAGTGCTGATGTGGTTGCTAGGTTGTTTTTGAGGCCTGTGTTCCATGGAATTTTTTCACCTAGACCTGTCACTTCTTCTTCTCATTTCTTTTTGGCCTAGTTCTTACAACTGGAAACTGTTGGCATTCTGTGAGCCTAGTACCATGGAGAATTGCTGAGTATGGTGGGATGGCTAGACTCCAAATTTAACATGTTTCTAAATAGGGAAGATGTAAAGATAACCTAGATTATATTTTTGAAAACTATTTCCAAGGTTGATACATTGGCCCATTCAGTTGTTCTCACTGTGAACATTTCAGAATTCTCATGATGCTGGACAGCTTCCTAACACCTGTTCAGTACAATAATGCACATGCTGTCTAACCAATACTGAAAACAGAGGAACTATTTCCTTCCTTGCTCTGAACAGAATATTAATGCAGCCTACAATTGCTTTAGCTTTGGGACAGCCCCATTATATGGCAAATTTATTTTGAGTTGGCAGGCAGGTATTTTGCACAAGAACTAAAATTGAGCCAATTATCTCTATTTTGTGCTTATAGAGTAGAATTTGTAACCCATACTCATGATTTTACATTCATTCCTATTAAATTATAATTTGCTGGCCTTAGCACATCATTTCATGTGTCAAGATATTGGAATTCTGATTTTGAATTCCAACATGTTAGCCATCACACCCAGATATGTGAGTCTTGTAGAAGAGATAAGCATGTGCAATATGTGCTCACTTAAGCCCCCAGTAAAATACTGAACAGGCTAGCTCTGAGGACAGAGTGATCCTTCTAGTTACATATGGTCCATTAATCCACAACTTGGGTGTATTGCTGCTCAATTAAGTAAGAAGGCACCCAAATGTCCTATAATTCAGCCCACATGTATCTTTTGTTTAACAGGTCATGAAAGTACTTTCCAAATAACTCACTATAGTGAAGAAACACTGTGTCTGCTATATTCCTCTGAGCCTCTGGTCTAACCGTTCAATCATGAAGGAAAATGATATAACTTTGATAGGATTGTTGTTAGTGAATGCAAGCTTGCTGATATTAACAATCACTTCCTCTCTTAAGGGTTCATAAACCACCTGTTAATTAATATAAGACTTTCTTAAATAATTTAACTTTTCTTAAATAATTAATTTAAGATAGGGAGTCACATCTAGCCCATTATCATTAATTTTCATAATGTACCCTTTTCCAATTAAAAGATATGTATTAGTGCAAAAATTATGTATAAATAGAGTATTCTCAGTTGCTAGCTGGGGCAAGAGACTGTGCTCCTATACTGAGCAAGAGAGAGCAACATAGGTAACAGAAACAAAAAAAAAAGGGCATATTCAGTGAATGGTGAGCGCTCAGCATGATGGAGCAGAGAGTTCTTGAATGGTATAATAAGAGTTAGATTAGAAATGAAGGTTGTGGGTTGATCATGCAAGATGGTTACTGGGACCTCTTGATGTGCTTGAACTTTACAAGTGTGAGTCCTGATCCAGGTAACTAGAAGTGGGAACAGAAAAAAGCTGGCAGATGCTAGTGATATTTTTATGAAATAGAAAGATTAAAAGCTTTGACTCAGGGTGTGTAAAAGAAATGATTATAATATTTTGGGTATTTCTGGCTCAAAATATATTCACAGTGTTTACTAACTTATCATTTGTCATTTACCAGAGAAAGTAGAAATTAATTCAATTATGAGTGGAAGAGAGGTAAGGTGTACAGATCTGGACACAAGAGTCCATGATAGGGCACATTAAAATAGACATGAAAACCTGAAGTCCATCAGAGAGGACAGGACTAGAGATGTAAATCCTGGGAGTCCTCCCAAGCTAGGTGGTGGAAGCTCAGCTAGGAGCCCCACTGTGTGGCCCAATTCCAGGGAGCACCATTCCCCTAGAATTACATGGTGTGCACGATGCTCCCAGGAGTAGCTGTACTGACTGGCAGTATAAGAACTTGTTGAGATTGTAGTATAATATTATCATAACTGCTTCTAATAGTAAGCATAACTGTTCTTCTCTCTGCTTCACACATACTTTTAAAAGTCATTCTTAATGTCTTTAGCCTTTTTTTTTGTACGTTGCAGTTTTTTCTAGGACTTACTGACAGTATTCATACAGATTCACACTGGTGGATGTTTTTCCTTCCATATTTTGTTCACAACTGCTTCACATATGAGCAAAATAGAGAGCTCCCTGTGCAGTTACATTAGCCTGTCTCTTTCCCACTAGGATCATTTGTAATTGTAGTATCTGAAGGTTTCCCATCATTCTTGGCATAAATTGCTAATTTCTTTTCTTCGATGTTTCCTTTGAGTTCCACGTCATAAGGTCTTAATGATACACACTAAGCCATACTTATCTTTTTATGAAAAAGAAATCAGGCCCGTGTGGTTATGCCCCATGTTCCCCAGTGGCTCAGCTGAGGTCTTAATGACACTCTGCACCCTCTCTCCACTATTTTCTCATGTGATTTACTACACACTTCCCCTCTAAATTCTGATCTTCACATGCTATTACTGTGTTCTTTAAAGTTTATCTCTGAATTCCCACCCCCTTCGACCAACCTCTTAAACTTTTATTGTAAAGGTTCTTGGTCCTTGAGATCACTTAACAAATATTTAACCTTGTATGTTCCCACCTCCTGGCCTTTTGCTACTTACTCCCTGCAGCCGCCTCTCTCTGACAAGTCTTCTGGCCTTCCTCTCAGGCTACTAGCCTACCTACTGGAAATTCCTTTTTGGACCACAGGAACCACACCAGAGATTTGGAGTAGGGGAATCCCTGCTTCTACCAGTCGGCAGGCAAAGCGGAAGGGGAATTCCTCAATCAGAACAGGAAACTCAGAATCAGAACCTGCTTGATTAATTCTCAGTGCTCTCATTTATCAGCTTTGTCATATAGAGAAAAACCACTCAAATTCCAGAACCTCTGTTTTCTCATCTATAAAATAGAAGAAATAGAATCCACAAAAAGCAAGACAGATCATCCAATCTTTTGGATGATTATATGCAATAATACGTAAGAAAGAATTCTGTAATCTATATAACAGACTCTTATTATTTTATTTTTTTGTTTGTTTATCTCTTTTATTTCAACTACAATGGTAAGAGATATGCTCCTAGTACTCTCAGTTGGAAATTGGAAGTGTACGTACTGTAGAACATTATTATACATTGAGCGCAGGGGCTACATGATTATTGGCACAGTGGTAATCATTCAACAAATATCTATTGAGTCCCTACTATGTCCTAGCCCCTGCTGACACAAAGGTGACTATGATAGTCTTCGCTTAAGCTTACAAATATTTCCATACCAGCTGCCAGTCATTTCTCTAAAATGTCTGATCATGTGACTTTCCTGTTCGAAAACCTTTTTTTTTCAATTGTACATGCAATTACAATTGAATTGTAATTCAATTCAATTACATTTTGAATGTAAGCTTTTCAGAGAGCTTACTGTTGCTGTCCCATTTGATAAATACTGGAGACACAAAAGTCAAACACATCTTCGGTCATCAGCCCTTTCACCTTGGCCTTGTTTCCTGACTAACGCTTTGCTTCAAATATTCCTAAAATGGCATTTCCTTTCAATTGATTGATTCCTCCATGTTTTTCAAGGCTTTGCTTAGCCTTAAGGGAGCATCCCTGCATCATGTGAGCTGACATAGGGCCACCTGCATGCTCCTTGCTCCTCTGTGCATGGTAGCATAGGATGGCTTACTGCTCAGGGTCTGCATTCTCAGACAGAGGGCTTGCTGAAAGAAGGGACCTGTGTTTATTCCTCTCTGTGTGTCCAGCTAGATGCCTTGGCATAAAGGCTGCTCTCAAAAACCATGAAGAAGGAGATACATAAGCACATAATTACTACAAAAGGGCTATGCTCAATAATGGTTTGTGCTCACTACTTTGGGAGCTTGACATGACCAATTCTGCTGGGAGATGCATGATGACTTATCACCTTAGAAACTACCTTTTGAGTTGGAGCTGTAGACTGAGCAGCAGCCTACCCAGTGGGAAAAAAGTGTTGGGAGATATGTCCAAGTTGAGGGATCAGGAAAGAACTTGATTATTTAGGGAATGACAAGTGGGTAGAGGGGCAGTATCAGAAAAGAAGACCAAGACCAGACCATGAAGAATTTTAGAATTTCTCCTAAAGACAACAGGGAGTCACTGATAGATTCTAAGTTCGAGAGAGATAGATTAATAAATTACATTGTGTTCTTCCTTGATTTCAGGTCCACGAGAGTTACATAATTATTTCTCAGTCTTTAGTCATTCTTTGTAATATTTGTGTGTACTTGTTTATTTAATATCTTTTATCTAAAATTTATTCTTTTATTAGAGTTAGCTTTATTTAAAGAGGAAATTTTATATATAACCCTCATTCATGGGTAATCTGTCAATTTCCAGAAAAAAAATATATGCACATACACACACACTATTTTTTTTTTTTTAATTCATTTAGGTATCAGCCCTTAGAACACAACAAGCTTTCTAGAATACTCTCAGGGACCTGAGCCATGCTCTGAGAAATACTAGGTTAAGTAGCTCTTTGTGGGCTCATCAGGTTTGGCTCCCTCATTTCTATATATAAGGTAATTGTGTTAGAAAATGCCCCTTGCCCATTCATGGTGGCTCACTCCTACAACCCTACCACTTCGGGAGGCAGAGATAGGAGGATCACTTGAAGCCAGGTGTTTGAGACCAGTCTGGCCAATATAGCAAAACCCCATCTCCATAAAAAAAATTTAAAAATTAGCTAGGCATGTGGTGTGTGGCTGTAGATCCAGCTACTTGGGAGGCTGAGGTGGGAGGATAGCTTGAGCCCAGGAGTTTGAGGTTGCAGTGAGCTATGATGATGCTACTGCACTCTAGCCGAGGTGAAAGAGCAAGACCCTCTCTCAAAAAAAAAAAAAAAAAAAAAAAAAAGAAAGGGAAAAAAAGGAAAAAGAAAATACCTCTTCTTTCAAATAAAAATCTTACAAATATAGTTTTTGTAACACAATCTCTTCATAGCTTATGGGATTCTCTTTTTTCAGACTGATCTTCCTCGTCCTTGGTTCAAATTTGTAAAGTTTTTCCATAGATACGATTCATAAAATTTATCTTTAATAAAAACTCTCTGGTTAAAGAAAATTGTTTAATTTTCTTATCTTTTGGATTAGAATGGAAAACTCCTCTCTGAACAAAGGAGCAACCCAATGGTAGTGGATGAAGTTTATGACTTTCACCAGGGCACGTATGTATGTGATTACACTCAGTCGGATAACGCAAGTTCGTGGACAGTCAGAGCTGTTGTTCAAGTGAGAACCGTTGGTAAGTCAAATTTTTGTCTCAAGATTTGAGATCTTAACCCCAATGGGCCAACTTAAAATTATCTTCCTTTGGCTTAGTAAAAAAAACAAAAAAAAGGATAGTCATATACTTGTAGTCAGGGAAAGCCTCGAATGTGGGCAAACATCAGTTTTCCCACTAACCCAGTTCCCATCCCCCAGGGAAGGCTTGGTTCTGAACCATGTTCAAGCTATCACAAGTTGGGTTGTCTATGCATTGGTCTCTGATTTGCTTTTGCAATAAATTAAAAATACATTAAATACATTTCACTTACAGAAATATTAAGTGACATCCATGTACCTATCACGTTAGTGTTTTTCCATGTGCTTAAAATCTTGTTCTTTTTTTTTTTCCATAAAGAAACAAAACACTGCAGATGTAGCCTGAGGTCTATGCTCCATTCCTTCCCTTGCCCTTTCTGTACCAGTGTAGTCACATCTTGTAGTTTATGTCCTTCGCATGTGTGTATTTATGCTTTTTCTACATATGTGTGTGTCTAATAATAAAATATTGTTTTGTTATGGAATGTGTTTTATGTCACAAGCACATGGCATCATACTGAGGTATCATTTTGTCAATTTACACCCTCATCAGTAACGAACATATTCCTGTTATTCCCAAATGGTATTTGGTGTTATCAGACTTTTTGATTGGCATTACATGGGATTTCTTTTTTTGTTTTCTCCCAATTTACACTACCCTGACTAATAACTGGTTAAATGTCCTATGTCTATTGGCACATTGGTATTTCTCTCTGTGGCTTATCTATTTTTGCCCTAACTTTGCCCTTAGGTTGTTCTACAAGTGTCAGCATGAATAAACTACATGATGTAATTAATTTAACCATGGCCTATGGAGTCAAAATGTAACAGAGCCAGTCATTCATGCTTTGTATCAAAGACCCACAGAGTGGTTGGCTTAGCTTTTAGTAAAGATATTGATCAATTTTATCTCCTCTTTTATTGTAACATACAAACCACATGGAGCACCGAAGGCCAAGTTAAACACCCCTTGCCTACTTCCTGGCCCCTGCACCCTCTACTACTTCAGATTGGTTTTATTTTAGATTTCATATATATTAGATTGTTCCTTGAAAGAGAAGTTAGATGTGAACACGCCACTTGCACCCTGCTTGTCCCCTCCAAGTGACGTGTAATTGTTCTTTTACTCAGCCATCACTCAGCCCTTCAAATTCTCAGTGGCATAATCTGCTTTTCTCTCACTCAAGGGACACCTTGCCTCACCTATTGCATCTATTTCAATCAAGCCTTCTCTGTCGTCATTCCTGTCTTCCTCATGGATGTATTCATTCTTACATTTATTCTTTCCCACACAAATATTTACTGCACATCAAATACATGTCAGGCTTGGAGCTAAGGATGTAAGAGTGAGTACCTGAGCCTTTTATCTGGCTTTTGAGAACTTACCAGTTGGGGAGCAGACAGGTGGGAAATAGACTACCACAGTGCAGTATGGTGAGAGAAAGGGGAGCAGTGGGCATACGGGAGGCCCACCGGACCCAAACCTGGGGCAGCCCACCAGGCCAGGTGAGAAGAGCTAGCTCAGTGAAGGTGGAAGCTACCATTCCAGGCTGAGGGAGCATCACAGCTGTTGGGCAGGAGACAAAGGAGGGTGTGGTACATCCAGAAGGAGAAGGAAGGTCAGCTGAGGGGGAGGCTGTGGAAGGGGACTGACCTCACAGTGTTCTAGGAAGTTTGGATTTCATCCCAGGAACAATGGGGCGACACTGAGGGTTTTAAGTGGGAGAGTGTCATAAATAGATTTGTATTTGAGGTAGATCACTCTGTCTGCTGTGCAGAAAATGGGTTTTAAGAGCAAGAATGGAGCAGGGAGAGGAGTCAGCAGGTTGCTGAGGTCAAGCAGGCAATTGCTGAGGGGACCTGAACTGGGGAGTGGTGGGAGATGGAGTGAAGTTAGGAGGCATATCTGAAGCATTTGGTGATTGGGAGTCGGAAGAGGGGAGGAGGAGCCAAGGGTGAGAGCCAGGTTTTGAGTCGGGCAAACAGGCCAACTTCCTGTGATGTACGGAGTCTGTCAGTGCAGAGGCCAACAGAGAATAGGGCTGGGGCACAGCAGGTGTGGGTCCTGTCCCTAAAAGATGTCTCTGGGTGCTCTGTGAGCAGACTTAGCAGACAGAGGTAATGAGAAGGGCCTGGATGAGTGAGTCAACAGAATATGATGATGGATTTTGTGTAGAAAATAGGAGAAAGAGAGAAATGAAGGAGGTTTCAGTTTTCTGGCCTGGGTAAGTTGGTGAATGCTGGCACCATTTAATAAGACTGAAAATGCTGAAGAAAAACAGGGTCTGAGGAGGAGATTAAGGATGAGGCTTGGAACGACTTGTAGTCATCCAACTCATGATGACAAGTGGGTATTTAAATAAGCCAGCCTGCAGAAGTTCAGGCTGCAGATGTGAATGTGAGAATGGCCAACTTTCTACAATACCTACAGCCCAGGAATGGAAAGAGATCACCTAGGAAGTGGGGATAGAGAGAGGAGGGTCTCTCACAGGGCCCTGGAGTACCCCAACACTTGCAAAGGTGGAGGAGAGGAGGAAGATCCCCAAAGAAGCCAGGGCATATGTATGAGAACACACATCGGTGAGTGTGTGTCAGGGGAACGATGGGGAGAAGAGCAAGGGAGGAAGTGAAATTGATGATGCAGAGAGAGAAAATAAGACACCACGGCCCTTCATAGGGAGGAGTGAACTGCACTCCCCGGGGGGAGCAGGAAAAGTGAAAGAGCATTGAGCGGGAACTGGGAAGAGAACTGACATGCAGAAGAGGCCCAGAGGAAGGGGTGCCCACAAGGACACAGAGAAGTGAGCACAGAGGTTGAAGGAGAGGACAGGAACGCAGGTTTGAAAAGGAGAAAGGGTCTCGAAGAGACTGTGGCCAACAGTGCCAATGCCGTTGAGAGGTAAAGTAGATTAAAAACTCACTTGTACCCAGTGCATTTAGGCGCAAGGGTGTCACTGGTGACTTTGACCAAAGCAGTTTCAGTGGAATGATTGGAACAGAAATAAGACTCCATGGCAGGTGAGGGAATGGAGGAAATGAGCACAGAGAACTCTTTTTAAGAATTTGGCTGGGAAAGAAGGAGAATGGGTGAGGCAGGGATGGAAGGAAGAGGGTGTTTTCTCTTTCTCTTTTTTAAGACAATGAGACTGAGCATACTGAGCATGGGTAAATGCTGATGGGAAGAAGAGAGAGAGAGAGAAAGAGAGAGAGATAAAGACACAGGACAGAGATGGTGTGACTGAAGTAAGGTCCCTGAGAGGTAAGAGAGGATAACATTGAGAACAAAAGCCCTGAATTTTCCTTTATCAGGAGATGGGACACCTTCAGGAGGAAGTTTGACAGTGGACGCAAATTGAAAGTTTGTGGCAGGAAGCTGAAAGACAAAATTATTAATTAAGAGCTGGATTCTCCTTTATTTTGAAACAAATGAGGAGGTTAAGGATGGAGGGCGTGGGCTCAGATCTGCTTGACTTGTACAGTTTCTCAGGTGGAGTCTTCTTCCTGTTGGATTGCTTACCAGATAGCATCAAAAAGAAATCTTGCAGGAGAGGACCGGGACAGGGACTCAAGTCTGCAAGGGATGAGCAGGATTGGTGAGGAAGAAAAGGCACCCAGGCAAATACAGATTAATCAAGGACTGACGTTTTACTAACACCTGAAACCTGATGTCACAGTCATTCTGGGGACAAGCTTTTCACATGGGAACTTGAGTTCCTAGACTTGTGGATTATGGATAAAATTTGAAGAGGGAGATCCAAAACATTTAGATCAAGCTATGGCTTGATCTAAAGATGCACTCACATCTTCAGCAAGTAGGCCTTCAGATTTCTTAATGCAAATAATGATTTTTATTGTCATCTTTTAGTGAAAGACACTGATCTCAAGCCAGACATTCTGGATCCCATCAAGGACACACTGGAAGTAGAACTTGGTAAGCTGGGCTTTATCATCCTCAAATGACATGTGCATCTGAGAGCAGGTCTAAGTGTGATATAAGGAAAAGAGCATCAGCCTTTCGAGTCAAACAGAATTGGGTGGGAATCTTGACTCAGCCTCTGACTAGTTTTGTGACCTTACACATTTACTTAATCCTTCTAAACCTCAGTCTTTAAATCTGCAAATAAGTATCAAGACACTGATTCTACAAGGTTGCATTGAGAAATAATGGGACAATGTATGCTAAGTGGTTGGTGCATTGGATATGACTGATAGATTTTAGATTCTTTCTTAACTCCTGCAGGAAAAGGTGGTTATGTATATTGGTTAGGTGCATTGAGTACATCTGTAAATGTACCAACTTGAGTAGCATTAACCCTTGTGAATATGATGTTTGGTCTGGCCTTTAAAAGCATTGCAGTGGAATACTACAAGCCCTGCTCAAAACGATTTGCATTCCGAAGTAGTGTCTTCTGTTGGGAAGAGGGGAAAGTGACTTCCCGGTGGTCTCCTTTTATTTTGTCAATTTCAATAACATCTACATCTTTCCACACAAATAAGAATTACTCTATTTAAAACCAATTGCCAGTTGTTTCACTAAAATAAGTGCTCTTTTACCTGCGAATAAGATTTATTTTTGTAGGAATAAATGTAAAAGTAGATATTATGGTGTAAGATCAGTAGGTGGCAGTAGTGGCCTATCTTGATTACAGAAATTGCAGTAGCCATTCGGGCAACATCACAAGAATGGAAGGAGGGAGAGAGGAGGAAAAAAATAAATTAATTTGAAATAGTCAAGTTAAATATGGTATTAGTGAATTTAAGGTATCACTGGTTAAAAAATATTAAGGTGCAATGAAGAGTTTTCAAATGGAGTTCCTAACCGTTTCATAGTTAGATAGTAAGTGTGAGTCAGAGCATACCTGGGTAACCCTCTTGGAGAAAATGGGTAGAAAGAAGAAAATCTAATAACACGCATGCTCATCCCTAGGGCATTGTTCAGAATAGGGCATTGTTCAGAAAAGCATCTGAATATCTAAAGAATTTTTTTCTTTAAACTACATGCTAGAATAACCTCATGATTTTCATTTAATACAGAAATATTGGTTAGGAAAACGTTTTCTATTGATGCGCTTTGTTCTTCAATGGTGGTGTTGAAAGTAGAGCTGGTCACTGAAGCTCCTCGTTTTCCTAGTGTCTCTATCAAGACTTCTAGTGATATGATCACACTCATCTTCATTTTAGGAACATACAGTTACATGGTTGAGATAACAAAATTGCCCACTGAAGACAAATGTACCTGGTTTTGTTTGTTTCTGAGCGAGAGCGATGTAGGTGTTTTGTTATTTCTGACACAACTGTTCTACCTGCAAACCTGACCGTCCTCAAACGGTCTTGGGGCAAGTCTCCCTCCCCCACACAGGACAAAGCGTTCTCATCACTGCCTTCCTGTCTTCTCTGGCCTCTGCATTTTCAGGAAAGCCGTTAACTATTAGCTGCAGAGCACGATTTGGCTTTGAAAGGGTCTTTAAGCCTGTGATAAGATGGTACATCAAAGATTCTGACCGGGAGTGGGAAGTCTTAGCACCTGAGGCAAAAAGGTGAGAAAACTCTTGGACTCTATTCTCTGTAACCCAAAGGAGAAGCTTCCACCTTTAGAAACTTCTAAAATACTCACATGAGTCTACGGTGTAGCCAACAGCACCAATTAGTGGTGAAAATAAAAGTACAGAAATGCAAAGTGAAAAGGGCCATGAAATGAAATATTTAAGTTGTGCTAAAGCTCAATTTGTAGCAACAGTGTGACATGGTTGCCATAGAAGTCAAGCTATGAAGCAGACAGACATACTTACCTAGGTGTTAAGAGAAGTAGCATGTCCAACAAATGGGAAAGAAAGCCCCAGCTCCCATGTCGCTCATGCCATCCAATCAGAGCATGTGGTGAATTCAGGGTCCCGGATGCACGGAGCAGTGTGGAAAATGTCCAAGGGAAGTGGCACCATTCTAAGGAGTCTGGCAAAAAAATATGTGAAGTGAGCGAGGCACAGTTGAAGCAACTTAACCTGGAAAAGAAGACTGAGAAGTTGGCTCTCTGTCTTGAAATACTTGGGAGCTATCATGTATTATGAGAAATTAGACTTGGTTGTTGCTCCCTGGAGCACAAAACCCAGTTCAGTGGTCAGAATCAATGGTGAGAGGTTTTGGCCAATAGAAAGGAAAACTCTGGATGTTCAGAGCTAACCAATGTCTCAAAAAGTTGGTCTCCAGTCCCCAGCAGGCTCAAGGGGCTTGGATCCAATCATCCTCAATCAGATGTGTGGCTAAAGGATGCATTCTCTCATTTTTCCATTTTTTCATTTTCTGCATTTTCTCATCCTCACCCAAACTAGGAGTCTGTGTATTAAGTACCCTCTCCTGATTTTCGGAACATTTCAATGAGCAAGTGTGACATCATTTTGAAAAGTATACATCATTACAAAAAATGAAGGACAAATTTTGATAACAATAGTGAAATTTAGCAAGAACTCCTAAGATCAGGAAAGTCATTGGGGTCCATCTTAACCTGACATTACGCTGAAGTTCAGAGTAGGAGAGTATGGCAAAGAGAGTATACTTTGATGTCACCCATGCTTGGGTTTGAATTTCTTTTCCATCTAGTGGCGATGTGACCCTTAACCCTGGTGAGACTCCATCACCCCATCCATAATCCATGGATAACAACGTCCACAGTGCAAGGTCACTGTATGGGGCAGATACAGGCGGGATGCTGTGCTTATCACAGTCTGTGGCTTATCACAGTCAGAGCAGCACAGCCCAAAACATCATCCCCATAAACATGATTTCTTAACGTGAAGACACATCGTAGACTGGCAAAATTGTGAGTAAATGCCAAGATGCACAACTCCCTGGATGGAATAGAATGGCACAGGCCCTGGAGTCAGGCTGCCACTCCCCAGCAGTGTGACCCGGGGCTGCTCACTCACCTTCTTTGCCTTTTCCATGTCACTGGCTAAGTTGGGATGATCGTATCATTATTTTGTAGGTTTCCTGGGAGGTGAGGATTAGAGGAGATTAGAAAGTTCATATTCACTACTCAGAAGAGAGCCTGGTGCATAGTAAACCCTCAGTAGGAATTAGTCATTTTTAATGACTAATTATTCTTACAGTATTGTTATTATCTGTTCTCGTGGGGAATTCTTAGAGTAAGGAAGGACAGATGAGGCCCCCAAGTAAATTACATCTTAGTATAAATGCTTAGTAGAGTCAACAATTGGATCAAGAATGAGCCCTCTTTGACCGTCTTACATCCTTCTGGATCTTCTTATAGTATAGATCTCACAGTTCTTCTGAAAGCCAAACTGGTGGCTGCTTATAAGAGTTCCAAATACTGCACATGGATGTTATTTTATGTAATTACATGGGCATGGTGTTTTTTTTTCTTTTCCTAGTATTAAATCCACTCTAAAGGATGAAATCATTGAGCGTTATATCGTCTTGGAGGAAGTTACTCGGAGTGATCTTCACAGGAAGTTTGTTTGCTTTGCCCAGAACTCTATCGGGAACACGACCCAGTCCATCCGACTGAAGGAAAAGAAAGGAGGTATGCCTGGAAGGTTGTCCCAGAATATATGCAACTGCTTTCATTTGATAGGGGAGGAACTTTCCTAAAGAATAGTAATAATGATGATAGCAATTAACATTCTCCAGATGCAGACATTGTTCCAAGTGCTTTGTTTGTGTTAACCCATTTAATACCTTGACAAAGCCAGACAACAAGTAAATTGCATATTAGTGGTCCAGGGCTGGTCCTCTTAACTAATGCTCTGCATATGGGGGCTGTGTTGGAAAGGCCATTCATTTGTTCACTCACTCATTCATTCATTCTACAGATACCTACAGGGCATGCCCTATGTGGCAGGCATTGTGCTAAGACCTGGCTCCCTTCCTTATTTTCCTTTCTTGGCTTCCAAATCCAGAGAACATGATGGATTCATGTTCTGATGGATGGGGAACGGAGGCGAGAAAGAGTAATCTTGCTCTGTGTTCGGAATGATTTGTGTATATCACAGACCATAGGCTTTTAAAAAGCTGGAGTAGAAATTCCAGGTGAGAAATAGCTTTTAAATTGCTTTAAGAAGATGCCCAGAGATGAGGTTGATATCATTCATTCATTCACTCATCCAATTAATAGTTGACTATAGTACAAGCAGATTTGAATGTGTGTAAGGCTCAAGCCAGACAGTTTGTTCTTGGCCTGTAGTGGATGCTCTATCGAGGTGGCTTCCCTCATTGGGGATGTGAAGGGGAGCCCTGTGTTGGGTACCAGGGAGGGTGCAAAGGTAAGCCGCATGTGACTCCAGGTCTCAGGAAGTTTAAACTTAGTAGGGATGGTAATCCATGAAAATAATTTACAGTATACAGTGACAGAGATGCAAATGGGTTGTGTGGAGGTTTATAGGGGAAAAATAAACTGGCTACAATGTATTTCCCAGGTCACGCTGATCAGGAATTGCCCATTCCCCTGGATCTAGAGTTTATTAGAAGATAGTCCTCAAGACATGATTTAAAACATTCCTGGGTTTGAAAGAACTGCTGCCAGTGGCAGAGACTTTGATAAAATAAGGGGGCAGCAGAAGGTGCTGGGCGGGCCACGCGTTGGCCTGAGTGGGCTTGGCCTGGGACTGCTGCCTCCGCACCTGCTCATGGCTGCTGTCTTTCCCCAGTGCTGTTCCTATACCTCCTGCTTGGCACTGTCGGGACGCTGGTGGGCATGCTGGCAGCGAGTGTGCTGCTCTACAGGCACTGGATTGAAATAGTGCTGCTGTACCGAACCTACCAGAGCAAGGACGAGACGCTCGGGGGTAAGTTCACCCCAACATGGGACCCTCTGCCTTGCCCTCTCGTAATTGACTTAGAGCAGGACAATAGGAAATGCCATCACTGCCCCTTGACTTTGTTTCCTCAGAGTTATCTTAGGTGAGAAAATGTCAGATGCCTCCTGCCAGCCAGGGCAGAGCTTGTGGGAGGACCTCAAGAAGAAAGTGTGTGTGGGGGTGGTGCCCTGATGGATAAGGTCATGCCCCTGAGGTTTTGAGGCCTTCCTCCAAGTCTGGTGGCTTCACACTGCGGAAGGCTGGAGAAACAATGGTTTTTTTTCATTCCAGTTGCCAGGAATCTTATAGACAATGCTATTGTGAGTCATGTTGGACTTGAGAATAATCTCTCTGCTAACCAACCTTGTTGTAAGCAAGATGCGCAAACAACTTAACAACTCTGTGCCTTGGTTTCCTCATTCATAAACTAAAATTGTAATAGCATCAATCACAAAGGGTGCTGTGAGGACTCATTGACATATTATTAAGACATATTAAACATTTAGAATGGCACCTAGCACATAGTAAGCACTCAGCAAGTGCCAGCTATTGCTGTTAATACTTTTTGAGGACTGGAGCATATGCCCATCGTGGCTATTAGCTACTTTAATTTTCACAGCAACCCAGTGAACCAGGCAGAGAGAGTGAAGTCGTGTGCCCCAGATGGAATCACTGTAAAGCATTAGAGCTTGGGATTCAGGCCCAGGTTGTCTGGCTGAAGAGTTTCCATCAGCTATTACTTCCGTTAGCCTCATCTGTAAAATGGGAAGCGTAAGATGGTGGAAATGCCTCCAAAAGTGGGAAGTCCTGCAAAATGCAAATACTATTACTATTATTAAAGTATCTGTCAATTTTCCCATGAGACAGGATAATCATGTTCATTAATGTTTGCTTCTTTAGAATAGAAAAGCTACTTCTATTTTTTCTAGCCCAGAAATTTTCTAAGGTTAGAATGTTTGTAGTTTTAGTAAATGATTCTGTTGCTTGGAAAGAGCAGAATCCACTTCTGCTGGATTTCATGGGTAATTATTTATCTCACTGGGAGGCCTCTCCAAAACTCCAGTACTTTTTCCACACTAGGAATTCAGTGAGGAGCTGTCAGATCCCTGGGGAAAGGGCAAGTAAAGAAATGCATCAGCTATATCTTTCTTTAGACTAATTACTGAGAATGCATACTAGAACTCCTTAGGCCAAAAGTGTTTTTAAGATTGATTTTTTTAATTTATTTTTTAGCTTTTTCAAATGGAACATTGAATCCACGGCTTAATCGTTTCCCTAGGCAACTTCATAGGTCTTTTACTGAAATGCTATTTACCTTAAGATTCTAGAGCTTGTGTACAAGACTCAACAACTGTGAAACATTCCAATATGTCCTTTCTCTTACTATTTTGCAAAGACAAATAAGTAATCAGATCTGGAGGCAGAATCAGGTTTTTAAGCACAGTGGTGCTGTGCCCTCTGCTGGACATCCTGACGTTTTTCAGTAAAATGATTGCTTTGAGGTTAATGCTGAGTATCCAAAATTTTAGAGAGACATAAAATGTTAGAATTGTGGAGGACCTAGGAAGACAAATAATACTCCACTCTCTAATTTTATGACTAAAGAAATTTAGTTTCCAAATTATATAAAAATTCTAGTTTGCTGGGGTTTCACATGATGTGGAAGGAACGTAGGCAACTCTGCTGTGTGACGCATTTACACTGCAAGGCACTTGCACTTACCTGCCAGCCACGCCCCTCGAGTTTCTCCTTCGCACCTGCACGATCAGGTGCTCCACGGATTAACCTCCCGACCTCGCCCTGGCTCTTTGGCGTCCTCCTCTCTTGACTCTCGGACCTTACTTTTGGGTAGCTGCACTTCCATCTGCCTAGGCCTCTTTTTAGATCCACCTTGAGCAGATATATTGCTAAATAGCATCAGACACCAGTGCTATTGTTTACCATTTTGTAACAACCCTTGACAGGGGTTGTGGGAAATGCTGGGATACGAACCCTATGTGTCCCATTCCAAAGCAAAGTCCAGTGAGTTAACCTTTGGAATTTTCTACTTCTTCCAGTTAGCTCCTTACCGTGTCCCAGTAATCAATGTGCATTTATAATAGTATAGTCAACAGAAGCATATGAAATCTTTAAAATACCCTATAACAAATTCCATAGTTTCCCATTGGAAGGGAGGGGAATGGACATTTATCTTGTGCCTGCTATGAGCCAGACACTACGTACTTCATATACATTATCTTATGCAACTCTTAAAACAGCCCCTGGGGAGTTAATGTTACCCTCATTTTACATATGGGGATTCAAACATAGGTGTATGAGCTGCCAGCTCTCCAAGGAGGTATTTTTTCTTCCTACGGATGCAGTGTGCTGAGTGTTAGCAGTACTTTGCTCACTGGATCTTATCACGCTTTGATAGAGCAGTCTCCTCCTTGATGTGTAACTAACGAGACAGAAACACAGCAGATGCAAAGAGGGCTCAGAGGAACTCCCGAGTATGTGCGATGTAATCATAGAAGGCCCCAGCTGTTTGATGTAACCTCAGTGACGACGCAAGAGTGCTTCATAAATTAGAACTCGATTGTGGGTGGACCGTCAATACCACTCAGCCGTGTGGTTTTGAAACGGACGCAGCTGCTGCTGTTAATTTTTCAAATCAATTGTGTAAGGTCTCAAATCTGATTTCTTATCCATTTACCATACATTTCAAGCATGTGTATGTGTACCGTGATAGTAAAAAACTGTAAATGGCTTACATTTTTTTATTGTTCCTCTTTCTCAGATAAAAAGGAATTCGATGCTTTCGTATCCTACGCGAAATGGAGCTCTTTTGAGAGTGAGGCTGCGTCATCTCTGAGTGAAGAACACTTGGCCCTGAATCTGTTTCCTGAGGTTTTGGAAAACAAATATGGCTATACCTTGTGTTTGCTTGAAAGAGATGTGGCCCCAGGAGGAGGTAGGTCCTGTATGCCAAGAAAAAATACAGCATAAAAAGGGCAGTTAAGTGCAAGCTCTTTGTAAGTGTTTTCTTTCATTCTTCCTTTGGGATATACATCTTTTTGTGAGGTTTCATGAACTTAGAACATCTTGGACAACAACACAGAAAAATATGTATATAAGTGATCTGTACCATCATCATCAAAAAAAAAATACATCTTCAGAAGAAAATAATAATATGGGGCCCTAGAAAGTCCTTCTAGAACAAAGATATCTTTCCTGGCTTTGCAGCAGGAGCTTGTCTCTGTTGTCCCAAACAGGTGCCCTGCTACCCACCATCCCCAATTTCTGGGACTCTGCCTTCCACAAACCTAAGCATGGTTCAAGCAGGCTCTCAGGTCTGGGCCCAGCCCTGGCCACCGTGGGACATCCAGACCTCGGGCTGTCCTGGCCTCAGATACTCCCATCGAGGAGGAGTCTGGGACATTCCAGGACCCCTGTTACTCCAGCTTACCTAGTTCCAACGTGGTTTGCTCCTAGAGGAATTGGCAATGTGGGGAGTCAGATCACAAAGGGAGGAATGTAAAATTGAGGGTCACTAGACACTAGAGTATATCTTCAATTATCGATAGAGTTGATACATTAAAAGTGATAGCGTAAACATGTCTCCTTTCTTCCTCATGTGAGAGTACCCATTACAACGAACTCTCTGGATAGATCTGGGAGATTCACGGTTATTGTGACTCACAGTTTAACAGTTTCAAATGAAAATATTTGAATTCTTTATTTCCAGTCTACACAGAAGACATTGTGAGCATTATTAAGAAAAGTAGGAGAGGAATATTTGTCTTGAGCCCCAACTACGTCAATGGACCCTCTGTCTTTGAACTACAAGCAGCTGTGAATCTTGCCTTGGCTGATCAGACACTGAAACTCATTTTAATTAAGTTCTGTTGCTTCCAAGAGCCAGAGTCTCTACCTCATCTTGTGAAAAAAGCTCTCAGGGTTTTGCCCACAGTCACTTGGAGAGGCTTAAAATCAGTTCCTCCCAGTTCCAGGTTCTGGACCGAAATGCGCTACCACATGCCCGTGAAAAACTCTAAAAGATTCACGTGGAACCAGCTCAGGATTATCCCAGGGGTTTCTCACTGGAAAAGACTCAGCACAACAGAAACCACTGGGAGGAGCTCCCAGTCCAGCGAACCGTGGAGCCACCTCCCCTCCAGGCCCAGGGACAGAGATACTGCCGGGCAGAACACACAGCACGGGTCAGGCTGATAGGAAATTTAAACAGTTTTCCGATAGCCACAGGCAAGCCTGACAGACACTGGAACGAGACTGAGGCTGTGGTTTGGAGCTTTGGATTTCCTGGACTGGACAAAGGGAGAGTGAATCCTCTAGACCTTGCGTACACTCAGCACACAACACGCCCAAGATCTCGCTTGTGGTCTGAGCAGAATCAGCAGGTGCAGCTGCCTGGTGGCCATGGACGGTCACATCTACCCTGTCTTGTACATGTGACTTTATGTACACTTGCTCTCAAATAAATATTTTTAGTAGAAATGAGTGATTTAAACTCTGCCTAAAGCATTTCTGTAAAGAAGGAAATTTTCACTCCATGTTCTCCCATCAACTCTGGAGCACAAAAAGTAAGTATCAAAGGTCGAGACCAATAGGAAACAGCAGACAGGGCTGTTGTTAGTTGCTACTGTGTCCTTGTGGGAGGTAGAAGGAGCCCTTTCCTTTGGGCCGATGCAGTCTGTGCCAGGATATAGGCTTGGGGAGAAGGGTAGGGTTAGTCTTAGTTCCTCCTTGTGCTGTTGATCAGAGACCTTTGTTCTGGACATAAAGTATACAGCCTTACCCTGGACATAAAGTGACAGCCTTACCCTGGGCCACTGGAAATCAGAGCCAATTGGGCCAAAGTTATTAGGCCAGTGAGGAGACAGGGAATGTGTGAGCAGTTCCATACAACTTAGAGACGCAGTGGCAAGAGTCAAGGAAATCAGTGTATGCGCGGTTTAAAAGGCAGCCAGAGTGGAGCTTGAACAGGCTTCAGTCTGAGCCATTTGCGTACTGTGTGCTTCCTGACCTAGCGGTCTCAGTGTCGGCCCTCTTAAGTAATGGCGTGATGGGCTGGAGGGCTAGACAAGGCTAATCTCATTCTCATAATTTTGTTTTCTTTACGGAAGTTCAACCTGCAGTTAAAATAGTATTCCAGTCATACACGGATATCAAACCCTCACGCTCTGTCCTCCCTGATGGAATGGAGTGATTCATCATTTGAATAATAAAGAAAAGCAACTTTGGACTCATTCACATGTAGTGGGTCACATCCACCCAATGTGATCAAGTTCAGAGTGGCTAAAAGTCCTCTGGTGCCTGTGTGAAATGCTCTTCTGCTCATTCCTCACAGAGGCACCCACATCACAGAAACCACGGTGGCTTTGGCACCAAGTAACATCCTTGTTGGAAATTTCAGTGATAGAGTTAACGATGAGTTAAAAGGTATAAATTATTCCTGGAGGAAGTTTCTGGTGGGAAGGATCATTGCAGGGTGTCAGCGGGGAGGAACCCACACTGTCATTGTGCTTTTGTGCTCTGGTGATGGCCAGGATCCCTGGGTTTTCTGCCAGCTGCTCTCTGAGATCCAAGGCTCAGAAATTTCTTTTGACCAGTTCATTCAGGTTTATCTTATTCTCAAATAGATGTTACTGTAACTGTGCTATCCAGAGGCCCAGAGTTTTGTCCTTAGCTTAGGAAATCAAACAGAGCCTCAGGTTTGTATGTACACAAAAAGATACATATCTTGCTCTGATATTTACAGGATATACTTTTTCCAGTTTAGGAGGTACCCTGAAAATGATAAATTAGCATTCAGAACAAAGGGCTATTTATACTTCTTACATGTAAGTCAACCAAAACAAAGCAGATAACCAAAACAAATGTTCCATATATAGAAGACTGGTTGTAATCAAACAATTGGATGCAGTGGAATACAATTAGTAAAAAGTATTATTTTCCCATCACACTTCTAAATAAGGTGGTGTGTGTTCTGGGTCCTGGTTTACACCTGTAAAAGTGTAGTATTATGTGTCCAGGTGCAATTATTATGGTGTTCTCTTTCAGTCTGAAAAAGTGTGGATGATGAAAACTTTGGATGATGGCCAGTCTATTTCTAATACACACTGTAGTGTCCTCCTTCCCGACCCTGTATGATAGCCCAGGCAGTTCTCACAGCTTTCCTGGTCTCTTTCAGTTTTTAATATCTTTATTTAACATATATATTAGTTCCAGGTTGTAATTCCAGGTAAGATGCAGTAAACACACATCATCCTGTCTCTTCCTCTTATTTCAGCTACAAAAGCCGTGTAAAATGCATAAAAAAATCAATCTGAGAATTCTAAAAAGTAAATAAAAACAAGAAGATTGCAGAAGACAAGAATTCAAAATTCCACAATTTAATTTTCCCCGAATTTCTCCTGACTTAGGCTCAGTGCAGTTTGAAACCCAGAAGTAGACCCCAGTGATAACAGGAAGTGCTCCAGAAGCCCTCTAGTTCTAGCCTGAAGACTAGGAAAGGGATTTCCTAACTCTCCTGCATTTTCCCTTCTGTGTTCTTTCACTGCCCAGCCCCTAACCAATCCTGTGGTGGAAGCAGTGGCACCAACAAAAGCAGTGGCAATAAAGGTCCTCAGGGGCCTACACCTCTGAGGAACGGAATTGTCCACTTTGATGTAAGGAGCTGTGGTCCAAGAGGGTGTGGCAAACTTGTATTGTTTCTTTCTCTCTTCGTGTCCTCTTACCATTTGGTTACGCAGGTGGAAATGGTTACGAGAAGTGCACTGCACAGTGGGGTAAATGAAGCCCCAACACCCTGGTCAAAGAACTGCACAGAGGAGAGGAGGCCTATGGAACCAGAAAGTGCTGTGGAGATGGCAGACAGAGAAGGGCTCAGGAAAATGAACCCATAAAGCAGTTGATAAACTCCTGGGTTCATCCCCAAACTGCACATATATGACTCTGACCCTAAAATGGAATGCTATAAACTTTGAGAATTGAACTATAGGATAGAACGCTTCTGAGTCCCAGACTGGCCACTGTAAGGTTTGTGTATATGTGTGTGTGTGTGTGTGCGTGTGTGTGTGTGTGTGTGTGTGTGTATCTATATATGCAGTAAGTCTAGGTAGGACAGAAAGACACTGAAATAGAACTGACATTGAAACCACAAGTCTGCTTAAAGTTTGGGGCCTTGATCCTACTGGGTCAATTGCCTGCTAAAACAAAAATAACATTCTATATAGGATTTCAGCAAGACTCAGAATTATATAACATAATATTTAAAACATTCAGGATGCAATCTGTTGAAAGTGAAATATGACATTTTCTTGTAGTATTTTCAAGGTAGGTAGATATAATATGTTAGTTATCTACAACATAAAGGAGAGAGGGTAGGAAGACTTATATGATAGTAAGGTATCTACATACCACTTAAAGTGGTAAAATACTGATTCTAAGTAGAACGTGAAAACAATAGTATATTATATTTTAATTCATTGGGCAACCACAAAAACAAATAAAGAAAAAAACCAAAAACCAAATAGTGTTAAAACATGATAAACAATGGAATATTATTCAGCCTTTAAAAAGAAGGAATTGGTGCGATATCCTACAATATGAGTGAACTTGAGAACATTATTCTAGGTGAAATAAGCTAGACACATAAAGGCAAATACTGCGTGATTCCACTTACATGAGGTATCTAAAATAGCTAAATTCATAAAATCGAAGACTGAAATGTTGGTTATCAGAGACTGGAGGCCACAGGAGATGAAGAGTTATTAATCAGCAGATATAAGGTATCAGTTAAGTAAGATAAATAAGCTCTAGAGATCTACTCTACAACATTGTACCAACAGTCAGCAATAATGTATAGTACACTTAAAATTTATTAAAAGGATAAATCTCATGTTAAGTGTTTTTACCACCCGAATTCTTCCATTTAAAAAAAACCACATTTTTAAATGGAATAATAAAAATGTTTAAATAACCCAAAAGAAAAGAAAAACAAAGGAACAAAAAACTGAGGAAATAAACAGAAATCAAACAATAAAACTTTAGATAAAAATCCAAACATAATAATTATATTAAATACAAAATGTCTAAACACAATAATTAAAAGACAAAGATTAACATCATGGAGTTTTTAAATGACTCAACTTTATTTTTATTAGAGATAGCTCCTTATAATAAATATACTTCAAATATAATGACAAATGTAGGTTAAAAGTAAAATTTAGATGCAAATACATTATATGAACATTAATTAAAAGAAAGCTAGAGTGCCTATGTGAACATCAGCTAAAGCAGACTTCAAAGCAAAAAAGGATTACCTGGGATAAAGATAAATATTACATTATGATAAAAGGATAAATTTATCAAAAAGACATAACAATCTCAACTGTGTGTGCACCTAACAAAAGTGCATTGAAAATACATGAAGGAAAAATTTACAGAACTGAAAGGAGGAATAGAAAAATCCACAATTATAGTTGGAGACTTCAACATTCTTCTCTCAGGTATTGGCCAAACTGGTAAACAGAAATTTAGCAAGGATATGGATGAATTGAACAATACCACCTAACTGGTGTTTTTCTGGACCTGCTTGAGGATTGTAGGATTCTTCACTGAACAACAGCAAAATACACATTCTTTTGATGTGCACATAGAACATTCACCAAGATAAACCATATCCTAGATTGTAAAATAAACATTAACAAGAATTAAAAAATTGAAATTATGCAAAATATGTTCACTAATTGTAATGGGGGATTTAGACTAGAAATTATTAACAGAAAGATGACAGAAAAATTTGAAAACTCTTGGAAATTAGACAACACATTTCTAAATAATCCATGGATAAAAGAGGAAGTCTCAAAGGAAATGAAATAGTATTTTTAAATGAGTGGAAATAGAAATACAACATATCAAAATTCGCTGGGTGAGACTACAGCCATGCTTAGGGGGAAGTGTATAATATTAAATGCTTATATTATAAAAAAAATCTTAAATTAATAATCTAAACTTCCACATTAGGAAGTAGAAGGAAGGAAATAATAAAGATAAGAACAGATGATTATCAGAAAACAATAAAGAAAATCAATATCACCAAAAGCTTGTTGTTTGAAAAGATCAATAAAATTGATAAACCCCTAGAAAGACTGACCCTCCTCCAAAAAAAAAAAATTGAAGGCACAAATAACCAATATTAGGAGTGTAAGAAGAGCTATCACTGCAGACCATTCACATGTTAAAATGATAATAAGAAAATACTATGAATACTATGCAAATACATATCTGACAACCTTAATGAAATAGCCAAATTCTCAAAAACCACAAGCTACAAAAACTCACCTAAAATGAAATAGATAGTTTGACTTGGTCATAACTATTAAAGAAATTTAATTCATATTTTTAAATTTCTAAAAAGAAATCTCCAGATCCAGATGGTTTCACTATCTAATTCTACTAAACATTTGAAGGAAAACAAAACAATTGTACACAATTTCTTCCAGGAAACAGAAGAGGAAGGAACACCTCCCAGGTAATTTTATGAGGTCAGAATTTTTCTAATACCAAAACCAAACAAAGAAAACTACAGACCAATATTTTTCACAACATTGAGACAAAAATATTCAAGAGAATATTAGCCAATTGAGTCCAGCAATAGTAACACACCACAATGAAGTTGAGCTTATCCTGGGCGTGCAAGGCTAGTTTGATATTTTAAAATATTTCAATGTAAGCCTCTATATCTGTGGTCCCTGACTCCTGACAGAGGACCGGTACCTACCTGTCCATGGCCTGTTAGGAACCAGGCCACACAGCAAGAGGTGAGTGGTTAGCAAATGAAGCTTCATCTGCGTTTACAGCCACTCCCCATCACTTGCATCTCCGCCTGAGGTCCTACTCCTGTCAGATCAGCAGCAGCATTAGATTCTCACAGAAGCACCAACCCTACTGTGAACTGTGCATGTGAGGAACCTAGGTTGCATGCTCTTTATAAGAATCTAATGCTTGATGATCTGAGATAGAGCTGATGCAGTGATGCCAGCCCTGGGGAATGACTGAAAATGTAATAAAAGTAATGCAATTGAAGCATCTGAAACCACACCCCCCTACCTCTGGTCCATGAAATTGGTCCCTGGTGCCAAAAAGGTTGGGGACTGCTGCTCTATATTAATGGTCTAAAGAACAACCACATGATCATACCAACTGATTCCAAAGAAACATTTGCAAAAATTCACCAGCTATTTATTCATTCAAACAAAAAAACTATAGCTGAAAATCATACTTAATGGTGAAAGACTATATGCTTTCTCTATAAGACTGGGAAAAGGGCAAGAATATTCAAACTTCCAATATTGTAGAACCTTGTATAAAAGTTTTCACCAATAAAATAAGGCAAGAAAAGGAAATTAAATGCATTCAGTTTGGAAAGAAAGAAATCTCTCCTTATTTTTGCAAATTGATTTGCTATGTAGAAAATCCAAGAAAGCTACAAAAAAATTCCTAGAACTAATACGTGAGTTCACCAAGTTCTCAGGATACAAGATTAACTTGTAAAAATTGAACATATTTCTGTTTCTAGTGGCAAACAATTGAAAACTAAAAGTTAAAAGGCATAACCACTTATAATAGCTCAAAAATAAAAAAAGAAAAAATACTTAGGTATAAATCAATAGAACATGTGGCTATTGTGTAAGTTGAAATCTATAAAATGCTTATGAGTAAAATTAAAGAATAAATAAATTAGTAAGCATAGAATGTTGGTGACATAAAGATTCAATATATTCTCAAATCAACAATTCTCCCCAAACTGATTTAGAGGTTAAAAGCAATTCCAACCATGATTTTTTTGTAAATATAGGCAAACTGATTCTAAAATTTATGTAGAAAAGCAAATAAACTAGAATAACTAAAGCAATTCGGAAAGGAAAGGAAAGTTGGAAGAGTCACACTACTCAACATTATGCATCAATAAAACGTTACAGCAGTCAAGGCAGTATGATATTGACAAAATGATAGATCAATGGAACTGAGAGTCCAAAAATACACTCACGCCAATATGGCCTGTTGATTCTTGACAAAGTTCCAAAGGCAATTCAATAAAGAAAGGGTAGAGTTTTAAACAAATGGTGATAGATCAATTGGGGGATGTACATATGCTATATGAATCTCATGCCTTACACAAATAACTCAAAATGAGCCATAGATCTCAATATCAAACCTAAACCTATAAACCTATAAGAAGAAAATATGACCTAGGATTAGAAAAAGTTCTCAGATATGATACCGAAAGCGAAAAGAGAAAAAACTCATAAATTGGATTTCAACACAAATAAAAGCTTTTTTTCCCCCTGAGAAAAACACTCTTAAAAGAATGATAAAACAAGCTTTAAACTGGCAAACATTATTTGAAAGTCACATAGCCAACAAATGTATATCTTGTATCAGGAATATGTTAACCTAAAGATCTCTCCAAATTCAATAAGAACAAGCAAACCACCCAATTAAAAAAGGAGCAAAAACTTGAAAAGTCAGTTCACAGAAGAGGACATGCAGATGGCAAATAGGCACATGAAAAGATGTGCAACATCCCATGCATTAGGAAAATGAAAATGAGAAAAACTTCACACTCACTGCAATGACCAGGGGTGGGGAGCCCAGGGAGAAAGAAAAGTCACCTGACAATACAAAATGCAGATGCGGGTGCGGAGCAACTGGAACTCCCATGCGCTGCTGGTGGGCATGCAAGATGGTGCAGCCACCCTACAAAGCAGTTTAACAAACATTAATGTGAAATAGCCACTGACTATGTTCTAGAAATTCCACTGCTAGATATTTACCCTAGAGAAATGAAAACCTACGTTCACACAAAAACCAATACAAGAAAGTTTATAGCAGCTCTACTCATAATCAATACCTGTAGACAATTCAATGATCTTCCACCAGTATGTATCAGTTTTTGTCTAATCAAGAGAGAGAAACCACACAGTAATTTTAAAAAGGAAATATTGATATAAAT
>CAUYRT010015784.1:0-11557 GCA_963574885.1 Lepilemur ruficaudatus | reverse complement strand
GAATGTTCCTGATTGGCAAGTGGCTTTCTCTAAGTGATGACTCAAGAATCCCTGCTCTTTCCATCTTGTTGCTCTGCCTTTTTCAATGTGTGACTTCCAAGGTGCTTATCTTTATAAGGCAAGCTGTGGAAGCTTAGAAAGCATGGCAGGTCGTGTATGGGAAGTTCTTACTGACTAGGTGCACATCACTCCTGCTCACATTCCATTGGCTGGAACGCAGGCATACGGGTATGCCTACCTACCAGCAAGGCTGGGAAATGCAGCCTAACTGTGTTCCCAAGAAGAAGAAATAAATTTGGTTAACAATTATTAGTCTCCACCCCAATAATCTAAGAACAGATTTATGTAAGCTATTAAATGTACTTTTTTGTTGTTATTCCTTTTATTGCATTTCCTACATTTTAAATTGAAGAGATTTGCTTCACATACATAGTTACAGATATGCACTGCATAATGATATTTTGGTTAGTGATGGACTGCATGTATGACAATGGTCCTACAAGATTATGGTGGAGATGAAATATTCCTATCACTTAGTAAAGTCATAGCCATCATAAGTCACAGAGCAAGTGTAATGCATTATTCATGTGTTTGTGGTGACGCTGGTGTAAACAGCCTACTACTCTGCCAGTCGTATGAAAGTCTAGCACATACAATTATGTCTAGTACCTAAAACTTGATAATGACAATAAATGACTCTGTTACTGAAAAAAAAATTATAAAATATTAAATATTATAAACTTTATAAAAACATAAACATAATTTTAATACATAGGAAGGAAATGGCAAAAATGAAACATTTTATATTTATTTCCTTAATAGTGTATAGGTGAAATACAGTATTAATAGCTATTTCTAAAAGTCAAATAGTTATTTAATATATGTTTAATCAGAAATATTTTATCATTTTTAAAATACTTTAACTAAGGGTTTTTTTCTCCCTGTCACAACTTCAGTGTAGTGAAGTGAATGTCACCTAGGAATCAAGAACGGTTTTGAGTGCCTCACATGAATAACAACATAATTCTAGTTGTCAAAGGTACTTTGATTAACGTACTGAAGAAAATCAGGTAGGCTTCACACTCTGGAGTTTTAGATGCCTTTAAGCCGGTGCACAAAGTATCATAACTCTTATTCTTAGGATCCTAAGGCCTGAGTGGGAGCTGTATGTATTTCTTGGTAATTCTGTGCAAAGCTAAGTGACAAAATAGTTGCAACTCACCTTCTCAATTAACTCTCCACCTTATATTTTAAAAAAATTAACAAACATAAAAATACTAGTATTCTCTATGCTGACAACATAGCAAATCACAAGAAAATGTGTAGGTATAGAGGGTGTCTGTGACCAGTGACTATCAAATGAAGCAAAATAATCCATAAAAAGAATGTTAATCAAAAACTATTTAAATGATTTTAAATTATGGAACTACTACCTTGAAAAAAGTTTTGCCTATTTAAAACAAGAATATTGATTGAGCCCTGATAGTCAGTGGTGGCTAACACGATCAAGTCTCTGTCTTTTGTTTATGGTATCACTACTTTTTAATGTTAATTCACAAGCAAGACAATAGACATATATAGATAACGTGATCGTGAAATCACTTTGGGAAATAATCTTAACAGTACTCATTTTCTTGGAAGTATTTATAACGTGGTAAAAAACTGGAATATCTGCAGACAGTGATCATTCCTGAAATACACTGTCTTGAAGGAAAGTTAAAAGTTGTTGACATTTCCCATGAATGAGAAAGAGGAAAATAAAAGATTTTACAGTTACTTATGTGCTGACTCTAAATCACTGTTCTACATAGAATCCAATGAGATTGTTCACAGCTTTAGAATATTCTTTAATATTTTCTTGAAAAATTAGAGTTGTAAGTTATTTTTACTTGCTTCTTTCTGGCTCTATAATTTAGACACCGTAAGAGGATTTTTAAACATAAGGAATACATAGTTAAGTTTTTCATCAAGGAATTTCTTATCTAATAATAATAAAGATAATAGTAAATCTAGAAATAATGTAGCACCACTACATTTTTTTTTTTTGATATTGACATTGTCGTATCAACTCTATGGTCATAATAGTCAATTTTTATTATAGAAAATAATATGATTCATATTTAACACAAAATACAGATAAAAGAAAAATTTAAGTTGCAGATAATAGAGTGAACTGAAATATTCAGAAAAGTCTACTGTAGAAAATGAATTCAAGTTAGATATTATTACGAAATACATTTCCTCCTTTAGGAGAAAACATAAGCAAAGATAAGTTGAGACTACACACGCAATCATAGAGCAAAATTCATTCTCGTTAGTATTATGTGACAGGATGGAATAATAGCATTGCAAAGGTCAAATTTTGTAGCATAAGAGTTAACATAAAGAAAATGTATCTTATTCTTTAGAAAGACTTAGTAGAGGCTGAAGTGACAGTGGAAGTTCTCTCTTCCATAAAACATATAAAGATATTGGATAAGGTAATGCATTTTTAACATTTAAATTCATAATTTGTCTTGAAATTAGGAAAAGGAAATCAGTAGATGGCAAATATAAAGAGAATACAAAACTGTGAGATGGAAAAAAACTGAATTTAGAACCAAGGGGACTTAAAGGAAGGGACTATAAGATGAAGATGAGATTTAGCCTCTGTGGTGACGGCAGGTGAGACTTCGGGCCTATCCATAATGGCAAATGGGGAAAGAATTCCTCACATAAATTCAGGATGCACAGTCACTTTTGCAAAGTGGACACTTGATCAATTCCAACTACAAATCTGGGGTTCAGTGGAGGAACTTGCTATAGAAAAAGGAATAAAATGAGTCTCTCATGAAAAGCACTCAAGGTATGCTGCAGTCACTGACACAGACACCTGATTTTTACTAAATGTATTGTCCAGAAACACCAAGATGAAAAATTAAATAAAACATGTTTAGTAACTACATTCAGCAAAAGAAAAATATCAAAAAAATCTCAGAAATGTCAGTAATCTAAGTTGGACATAAGTAACACACATACACACACGTACAAATACACACACAAAATCTTTGAGTATGAGACATAAAGATAAACAGCCAAGAAAGAAAAAGAATCATCCAATTAACTACATGGTCAAATTTATACCCTCAAAGCAGCACACAATAGAACAACCAGTAACTGATTTCTACGTAAGCATATATAAAGCATTCAGTATGTGTGGATTAGGGTCCTCTATGCAGTAAAAGAATATTGCACGTTATAAACAAACACATGGACATAGGAATGAAAGTAAAGAAAATATGAATTTTACTGAGTTTATAAACTAGAGCAGAAACAACTAAAAGTATTTATTAAAATATTAAATATATTAATTATAATAAGTTAAAAGTATTAAATATGTTAAGTAATTACAAATTACTTAGAATACAGCACATAAAATGAAGATACAGAAAACAAGTTAAAAGAAAAGACTATACAGAGGCAGACTTCAACAAAGTCTAGTAGGAATTCCTAAAGGAGGAATGGTGGATGAGCAAACTTAGAAGAAGCAGTAGTCAAGGAAATAGAGAGGTAAGAAATTCTCCCATTTGCTTTGCCATCCGGACCAGTAGTGATCTGGTCAGACACTGCAGGGAGAGAGAAGTGATCTAACATTCATGAGTTTCTTCAGTATTGGATTTTGTGAGTACCTAATTGGCAACTCAGGAAATAGAGCTACCTAGATTTAGGAAGTCTCCAACATGAATATAGTGTGAAAGAATACGCATTGTTAATAAAAACCTCCCTTTCAAATTTTATAATTTTTAACATTAAATTTTCTCCAAATATCTAATTTTTAAATTTTCTTTTCTCTGTTAGGAACCAATCTTACAAAAGCCGGATACGTAGGTTCATTCAGCCAGTGGCTCTCCGGGAAGAATTTGCTCTTCTCGTCAATACACGGTCACTTCAACGTTATTCTGTCTTACGACTAGGAAATAGCAATGAGGTAGGTCAACACAAAGCAATTATGAATTAAAACAAAAGCAAAGCACAGAAGTTAAATTTGCCCAAAATTGTGAGACTTGGATGCCCAGATTGTTTAGGAATACTAAAATCAGCTTGTCTTTATTATCAAAACATTTTAACAGAAAGCAAATGTTCAGATACATAAAGAAACAAAAGTATAAAATATTTTAAAAAATAATTTCCTTGAAGTAAAATTTTCAATGCTATTTCATTAAAAAGGCCTTTATACTTTTTATCCACACTTGCTTTATCCAGAATTGGTATATTCTCTATTCAGTCTCAACTCTTCAATTCATCAGGGGATTATACATATGAGGCGCTGGAATTATGCAAAGTCTTATTTGGGAAAATGGCTTTGTCCAGGCCTCAGAATATATGGATGGCCAGGCCATATTGTATACTTGAATTTATTTATTTATTAACCCAGAAAATGGATATAAATGTATTTCTTTGTTCCAGTTCAAATACACGCGCACACAGACACACACACACACACACACACACACACACACACACACACACACACAAAGAGAAATAATCAAAAATAAACAAATGAAACTAATTTAATTTTGTTTAGCCATAAGGATTATGAATAAAATAGGATTCGACAGTCAATGGTGGGGTACATTTTGTATATATTAAGTACATTGTTCATAAAAGTCCTTTCAGAGGAGGTTATAACTGAAAAGAGAATGGAAAGTAAAGAAAGTGATCTAAAATGTGGCACACAGCCTGAACTTCATATCCCAGCATACATTGTAGTTAGAGAAGCCATATGTCTAAATATTGGCCAATGGTATGTGAGTAGTAGTGATGTACATCCTTTCCAGTCCTAGCCCATGAAAACCTATGAGGAAATAAATGTTTCATGTGCTCTTTTTTCTTCTTCTAGCTGAACGGAGAGGCTCTAATCACCTACACACAACTGGAATTGTAAGAGGGAATAATCTTGTTTCTGAACATACAGAGCTCTTTCATCTATCTGACTTGGACCACAACTAAAGCAAGAAGCAAACTTTATTGCAACTTTTAGCCAACGATATTTTTTAGTTACTTTGTAAATCACTTTCCAAGTCATATAAATACAGACATTAGCCTGTGAACTTGGGTAAATTACTTAACTACTCTATGTTACAGTTTCCCCATTTGGAAAGTGGGTTTGTGGTGGTATATTCCCATGAGATTGTTATGAGAGTTATGCATGCAAAGCATTTAGAGAAGTGCCTGGTACTTACGTGTTAAGTAACTTTTACCATTTTTATTGTTATTTTGGGAGAGAGTTTCTGGATGAGAATGCACCGAGGACAGAGAGTTTAAGGCTCTAGCAAAGCTTGTTGTGGAGTGAAGAGTGTAAGGAAAATAAAGAAAGTGAGAGGAGATGAGTTTAATGATTAGTATTGAGGGCAGGTCTGGTGGAATCTTAAAGACTCAAAACTTAGAGTATAGTAAGATAATTAGAATATGGAAATTTATAGGTTAAAAATAGTGATCTAAATTTGGGGAAAGAATGGACTTTTTGGAGATAAGCTTGGGAGCAATAAGTTTGATTATGAGATTATTGCAACATAGCTGATGACAGACAGCAGTGCTTGGGCCATGACAGAATAGTAGAGAGCGATACAGTAGTCAATACAATGCATTGTTTAATAGCACAGTCTCTACCTCACTCTTTTAACTTCTTTCCTATCACTATCTTTATTTCCATCACTCCTTCATTACGCATGTCTCTTTAACACTAGAAATGAGGCTAGACCACAATGTGATGTACTTTAAGTATAAGCACTGGATATTGAAACCTTAGTTTTTAATAAAAGAATGAAAAGTATTTCAGCTTTGCTTTTATATTGATCACTTTCCATTTTACTAGGTTAAATAAAATATAATGTTTACAATTAATTGCTGCAATGCTCTTTACTTTTATTATTATGATTACTAGAAAATTTAAAAGCATTCACGTGTTTGCAGTTGTGTCTCAGGTATTTCTATTAAACAGGGCTGCTCTGGATTTGAATGCCTGGTTTTACACCCTTACTCTTGTAGGATAAAGGTATGAATTCTACTTGTTTCATAAGTTTATTATTAAAAATCAATGAGATAGGTTAAATTGTTAATAACAGATCTTGGCATTATGGTAAGTGCTCAATATATCATTATTGTCGTTATGTGGAAATAATAGAACATGTTATTGAATTTGAGGAGGTATGTGAAAAAAGAGAGGGATTAGAGTTTGATTCTTAGTTGACTCTTGAACAATGGGTGGTAGGGGCAGTGACCCCCTCACACAGTTGAATGTCTGCTAGTAGCTTTGACTTCCCCCAAACTTAACAACTAATAGCTTACGATTGACCAGAAGCCTACCCAATAACAGTCAATTAACACATATTTTTCTGTTATATGTATTATATGCTATAGTCTTACAATAAAGGAAGTTAGAGAAAAAGATGTTATTTCAAAATAAAAAGGAAGAGAAAATGTATTTATTACTTATTAAGTGGAAGTGGATCATCATAAAGGTCTTCATCCTTGCTGTATTCATGTTGAGTATGCTAAGGAGGAGGCAGAACAAGAGGGGTTGATCTTGCTGTCTCAGAGGTGGCAAAAGAAGAGGATGTGGGAGGGGAGGCAGGCACATGTGATGTAACGCTGTGGATATACATGGTAATTTCTGCCTGGTGTGTTTGCTTCTTTATTTGTCTAAAAAATGTTTTTATATGGTACCAATCCTTCTATCATTTGTTTTAATCTGAGTGCCTGTGACATACAAGAGTCCATCTCATAAAAAGAAGCCAAAAAATCTTGAATGATCAAAATGATTCTGCCGGATTGTCTAATTTCAACTTGTTTTCTGGTTCTGCTTCTTCTCTGTCTTCTTCCTCATTGTCTGGAACTGGTCTGGAAGCTCTCATCTCCATTGCATCATTTTCTGTTAATTCCTGTGGTGTGGTGTCTGTTAGCTCTTGAATTTCCCCAAGATCCATATGTGAAACAATTTATCCCCCTCTGTTTTTTGCCATATCCACAATCTCTATAATGATTTCTCTCATAAATCCTGTGAAGCCGTGCACCCCATCTGGACAGTTTCCTCCAGCAGGCATTTATTGTTTTGAGCTTGATAGCTTTCATGGCATTTTCTATAACAGTGATGGCATCTTCAAAGGTACAATCCTTCCAGACTTTATGATGTTCTCTCTGTTAGGGTTCTCTTGTATAGTGTCGATAATACTTTCTGTAGAGTGCCATGTGTAATAAGCCTTAAAGGTCCTTATGACCCCTTGATCTGAAGGCTGAATTAGAGAGGTGTTTGGGTGCAAGTAGACCACTTTGATTATTTTGGCATTGTATTCATGAGGTTCTGGGTGCCCAGGGGCATTACTCAATAACAAAAGAATTTCAAAAGGCAGTCCCTTACTGTCAAGGTACTTCCTCACTTCAGAGGCAAAGCATTGATGGAACAAATACAGAAAACAGGTGAGTGGTGAGAGAGAGAGAAAGTGCATGCACAAGCACCAAGCAAGCACAAAGGCAGAAGAAACAAATATATACTTATTATTGTAAAACACTATTATTGGAACTTAATGTAAGAGAAGGGAATTACCTGGAGAAGGAGCTAAACAGGTATACAAAAAACAAGTCTAGTAGAATATCTATAATCAGTGTTGTATGAAAGGGCTGTATATGAAAAGTTGCCTCCAAATGCCAAAGAAACCAAGAAACCAAAAAACAAGGCAAATGAATCCAGTTTGTTAGCAAAAGAATTTGCTAACAGATGCATGACCTTGGGTGGACACGAGAAAGGTAGCTAGGTAGGTCTTCACACTGACCCCCCCAGAGCCAGGGCTTATATCTTTATATCTTGGAGAAAAGTATAAGTGCTCTGGAAGGAATACACAGGTGGTTTACAGAACTCTACAAACATCACACAGCCTATGATGTATACAATAATATTAAGCATTGTTTTGGAGGAAAGGTAAAACTTAAAGTGAATAGGTGTTTCTGTATAAAAAGTAAGACATCAGCTAGACATCTTGGAGGCATTCCCAGCCTCAGGGTTAGTCAGGAGTCACATGGCAGATTAGCATCTAAAATAGAGTCTCTCTTGTTCCCACAGTCAGTCTAAAATGCTTAGATGTGAAACTGTAGACCAAAAGATGTCTATTGAACAAAAACTTTAGGTTTGATTTTGTTATTATATATCACGAAATACAGATAGAGATCTTAATAGATATATATATTATATACTACAAATAAAATATTCATAATATTAAAAAATGAAGTAAAATTCTTCCAAAACTAGAGATATTTTTAAATGGTTTCCCACTTATTAAATATTTTATCAAAGTCATTATCCTATACCCTTAACTATATTTCAGAAATATTAATATAAAAATTTACTTGTTAATTATTCAACAACTACCTGGAATCATGCCTGTTATCTGGCAGGCCTTCTTTTTAACACTGATGATACTATGTTAAATAAAAGAGACCTGCTATTTCCATATATATCACTTTCAATCTAATGAGAAAAACAAATATTAAAAATGTTGACAATTTGTAATATATGTGGTACATATGTTGGCATAAAATATTGTGTGCACAGTAAATAATTTGAATAAACATATAATTGTCTTTTCCCTAAGGATTCTCTAAAGAACAATGATTTTAACTTTCTTCTGGAGAGCAAAGAATTTTCTCTTTTTCTATCTTTAATGTCTATATTCACTTTTCACAACAGTTAATATAAAGTCAAGAGCAGGTTCATTGCCTCACTGACACTTTAGCTCTCCTCTAAGTCTATATACCTAGGAGGCTTAAATATTTTTCGTATTTTAAATTTTTTGAATTTATGTGATATAATGTATTTAAAAATACTTAGCAGTACAATAATATAAAAAGGAATTACATATTGTTGCATATACTTTATAGCCTTTATCACTCAACAAGTATTAATTAAATGATTTCCATGTGCCAGACACTGCTCTCTCTGTAAAGATATAACAATACATTTTACAGCTAAAGGAGTAAAATACAGTATCTCTATATGCCAGGCACTTTATCATACTGAAGGAATAAAGCAAAAAGTAGAATTCTTGTTCTCAAGGTACATTAACTGTAGATACTGGTAGAATTTGAACAAGTAATTACAAAACCAAATAGTAAATAATGAGGTGCAGAAGAAAAACACAGCATAGTTCCAACATAGCCTGGGATGATCCCAGATTTCCCAGAGATTTTCATGCATAAAACTAAAAAAAAAAAGAAAAAAAAAAGCAGATTCTGCACTGTAATTATCTCTTTAAAATTAATAATCAAGATGTCATTAAATGATATTTAGAAATTTAAACATTTTTATTAAGAACTATACATTACTATTTTTAAGTTCTTTGAAGAAAATCTCACACCTTTTACCCTCACCCGGTGGTGGCTAGCAAAGTATTTGCTTTGTTATATAAGTTCATGGGCTTGTCCCTGTATGCAGTCCATATTCTCGTGCGTAATACATTGCCCTATTTCCCCTCTCATAAAAACCTTATCACATTTCTTTTGACACATCTTTTACTATAATATGGATAATGGATATTGGCAGTTAAAGACTGCAATTTTTGACCAAAGCTCAATTCAAGCCCTGATGAGGATAACATTCACCAAGGGAATCAGTTGTGAATTTCTTCCTTTTTATCAGGAAAAGATGATTATTTATGTTTTTTTCTGATCTACACAGAGAATCAGTTTGAATGATTAAAAATAGATTTCACAGTGGTATAATAGATTCATTTTCTTAGGTAAACAAATGTGCAGAATGTTAAACAAACAAGAAAATAGAATATAGAGAATAAATTGAGAAATTCATCAATTTTCAGAATCCTCATTATTTTGGATTGCTGGAACTGTCACGGGAGAATGGTTTCCTAGAGAATGTGGAGGTATTCCACAGAGCTTAACATATGAGTAATTGGAAAAGCTTTGGTATATTAAAGCAATTTAGCTACATAATCAATTCTCAAAGATTACTACAATTTTTTTATTACTTCTAGGTAATAAAATTAACTGGAAATATCTGAAAGAAAATGAAAGGGAAATGTTCATAAGTTTCATTTTCAATTGATACTGCCTTCTATTTAATACTGTATATCTCTAAAATAATTATAAGGATTCTTTGCCAGTAAAAAGCCAAAGATATTTCCATATACATGACTGACCTTGTAATGTGATTTATTTCCCATTTTTCTATATCTACTTTAAACTTTTTCTTCTGGTATTTGAGAATACTGCATAGGTTCCTGTACTAGGTTCTCTCCCTATGACCTTTGTGATCTTTGGGAAATTACATGAACTCCTCCATAAAATGGGAGTAATAATTATACCAACATCATCAGATTCTTATGAGAATGTAAGAAATCATACAGATAAAAACGTTTACCACTCTGCCTGACTTCTAGGTAGGTCTTCATTTTTATAGACCTATTGATTAGTAATTAGCCTATTCACTTATTCTCAGGTAAATCAGTCACTTAAGCATTTAAGGTAAATTAGACAGTATTTTACAACTGATACAATTGTGCATTTGATACACATGGAGAATTTTATTTTACTGCAGACAGTCTGGACCCAGGTCTTAACTACTGTTTCAAAGTTGCTTGCCCAAAGTTAGCAACTGTCATCCTACATAGTTTTTAACTTTCATGCTTAATTTTAAGCACCTTGATCATGGGAACAGCAAAAAAAGAGATAACATCTCTGGTCCAAAACATGTTTTTTCTTATTCTTTTTTTTTTCTGAATCTTTTCCTTTATTCTTCCTTATTAGTAATCACTTTCTAAAGTAATATTTTTATGTGGATAAGTTACATATGCACATATATTTTCATAATATTTAGAGTTTATGTGGTATGGTCAAAAAAAGTTTATTTTAAATAGATTTGACCTAACCCCAGTTTGATCACATATTAGTAATAATTATTCCATCTTCTTGTATTTCAGAATTCTCAAAAGTAAAACTTAAAAATACATATTTTTGTTTTAAGCATATATATAATGTGCTTAGAAGCATTATTGTCTATAGTAGACATTTAAAAGTATTAGTAGCCTTTCTCCTTCTCTTTTTCCCTTTGGATCAAAGCCTTATTACTTCTGAAAACCATTGACAATTTTTTCATTAATTTGCATGTATGGTTAAGAAGAGCTCACAAGATTATTGTAGCAAAGTAAACAATGTATTTAAATGTGATTTTTTTTTCCAAAAATTTTATTGGGGGAAAACTACAAAACATTTACAGTACAATGTTTACAGTCACAATTTGTAGTGAGCTGATTTCCCAAAATATATTACCACTCAAGTTGACTTATCTTGTTACATTCAAAAATCTACTCTGTCAAAGTAGACCACAGAGTACATACATAGTGCTCCAACTGTATCTACGTACAACCAACATTCCATTTTAAGTGTACAATTAAATGATTTTCAGTGAATTTACTGAGGTGTACAGTTAATCACATGAATCAGTTTTTGAGGAATTCCTTTCCCCTATTGAGACCCCTAATTCCGCTCCCCAACTACTTTTCAAGCATATCCC
>CAUYRT010015783.1:0-61352 GCA_963574885.1 Lepilemur ruficaudatus | reverse complement strand
TAGTCCCAGCTACTTGGGAGGCTGAGGCAGAAGGATCGCTTGAGCCCAGGAGTTTGAGGTTGCTGTGAGCTAGGCTAATGCCACGGCACTCTAGTCCAGGCAACAAAGTGAGACTCTGTCTCAAAAAAAAAAAAAAAAAATAACTTCTAGGACAAGTGCTAAACCAGCTGGGTTGCTATACAATAGTGACAAACCAGGACTGTTTTGGGCAAAGAGTGTGTATCATTACCCTATTTACGATCAGTTATGGGTCTAGTGGTTTCCATATTTGGGCATTTCTACCAGTGTATATGCCTTTTGCTGACTAATGGCATTCCCTGGTTATTTCTCTTCTTGAATTGATTTCTGATGTTATTGCATATCTTTAGTTTCCACCTTTTAAAAACTCTTGGTTTTCATTATTTCCTTGAACAAACCTGCAAGATCTTTGCCAGCCTTAAGACTCCCCTGCTAGTCAGACCTCATAGTAATGAACTGACAGCCTGGTTTCCCAGCCAACAAAGATGCATCCACTGAGGGCTTTTGAATATTAATATTGTTGAGCACCTTGTGGGTTTAATAGGCACACGTACAGAAGACGCCTCCAGGTTCTTAAATGCAATTCTGAAGGTCCAAATTTCTTTCATTAGCATAGCACAAAACTTTCAGAATTTCATAGGAAGAGGAATCCCTATTTACAAAATAAACTTTTTTTTTTTTTTTTTGGAGACAGAGTCTCACTCTGTTGCCCGGGCTAGAGTGAATGCCGTGGCGTCAGCCTGGCTCACAGCAACCTCAAACTCCTGGGCTCAAGCAATCCTTCTGCCTCAGCCTCCCGAGTAGCTGGGACTACAGGCATTCGCCACCATGCCTGGCTAATTTTTTCTGTATGTTTTTAGTTGGCCAATTAATTTCTTTCTATTCATAGTGGAGATGAGGTCTCGCTCTTGCTCACGCTGGTTTCGAACTCCTGACCTTGAGCGATCCTCCCGCCTCGGCCTCCCAGAGTGCTAGGATTACAGGCGTGAGCCACCGCGCCTGGCCCAAAATAAACTTTGAAGTGATTTGAGGAAAAAATGAAGAGCTTCTGAGCCAAATATTTAAGATATATATCCAAGAACATCATCCATGGTTAAGTATCTTAACATTTCCTTAAGTCTTAGAAAAAGTGGTGGAATTCACTTCTAAATTTCTCATCCTGTGGATGCCGTGCCAGAGAATCACAGCTGTCTCTGCACATTGTGGATGATCGAGTCCCTGATGCTAAAAGAAAGGGCCTAGCACTAGGAGGCTGTATGGGAGGCATTAATAAATTTTTCCCTTCTTCTATTCCAAATATGTAATACTGATAGGTCTGCTGCTATTTAAATATGGGGGAGAAAAAAGTTAGCAGGAATCAGCTGGTATTGATGAGATTTATTTAATCTTAGAATGCTGGTTTACGGTCCTTGATACTGTAACTGCCTAGATAAAGACCCCTTTCTCCACAAGGCAAGGACTGCAGAGGAAGATGATGCTTATCCAAGAACTTCAGTGACAAAGACTACACCACAGGGGTCTTTTTGTGTTTGCTGATCTTTCTGGGAAAATAGTTTTGTTTTCCTTCTAAAATTGCAAATTATAACTGGGATAAAAACCTTTTTAGGACTGAATTTTTGTTCAGTGTTTTTCCCTCCTCCTGAAAAAGCTTTCGCCATTCATTCATTCATTCATTCATTCATTATTTTTTCCTCCACTTTTATCGTGGTGAATCTCCTTCTTCCCAGCCACAAGAATGAATGAGTTACAGTCTCTGTTCTCAAGTTTTGCGGAGAGCTGGGGCAAGTAGGTAAGAACTGGGCTTGACCTAGTAGAATGATAAGGCTTGACAAATATTTGGTTACTGTTATCCGTGTCCAAGATTAATTTAGAACACTATAGCTTTGCTGCTTCTAGAACAGGATTATGTAGACTGATAGTAGTACTTGTACAATCTTTTTCTCTTTCAATATCACAAGAATCCCATCAGACTTTTGTTTGAGAATGAACTTTGTTAAAAATGTGGAATTTTAAGAGTTCTCAGGGAATCTTTGGATAGAGAAATCCCAATTTATATAGTAGTGGTTTCTCCCTTGCCCTTTAAATGATGTCTGTAATTCCTGTTAGGACTTGTAGCTACCCATTGTTCTATATTGAGCATCTCTCTTTAATGGAAATCCCACATTTAATAATAATTGAATAAAGAAAAGCACAAATAGTAATAAATTCTGTCCCAAATAATAATTGAATAAAGAAAAGCACACACTTGATTCTATGAAAAAGCTTTTTGACAAATATAGTATATTGTCCAACTTAAATGCTGTAAGGATTGAATTTTTGCATATACTAAATGTCGCTTGGGGAAATGAATGAGGAATATCTCACAAGGAGAAACCCTGCTTTGGTGACTTGGCCCTAATTTACACCCTCTATTTTCTGTCCAACCCCTCATTGAACTGACCCAGAGGAAAGCGGTGATCACTAACCCTATCTCCAGGTTCTATGGATGCAGTGGGGTGTTCCACATAAGGAATAAATGTGATAATATGCCATCCTTGTGTTCGTTTCTAGCATTTTCATTTATGTACGAACTTATCCGTTGACTACAAAATCTTCAAGGGCAGGGACAGCAACTTTGGTTTATTTTATATCTCACTTAATGAATTCCAAGGGAACATTAAAACAAGCCAAGGTCTTTAATATTCAGACAAGTGCTTTTACATTTAACTTACACTTTCTTTTTCTATTTCCAGTCTTTTCCCTTCCCTCAAATCTCAGAAATTTGTTAAAGTTTATTATTTAAAAGCTTAAGTCAAAATTTTACCAGCTCAGCTATCAAAAAGTACTGAATCACCTAAATAAAAGTTTGAAAACCGTGAAAGACAGCAACTATTTCACAGTTAAGGGGGCATTTTAAAATCACCAACGAGATATAGGGCTAGAAATAGTTTGCAGCTTTGATCAATTGTCTTTCTATTTGCTTACAAGTGGGTGTCAGACTTATTATAATGCTTTTAAAAGGCTGATCATAATTGATATTTTATTGAAAAGAAAACCTTGTAAGCAATCTCATTTTACTTAGAAAATAATAATTGTCCTGAAATTCAATTTAATGCTATAATTATAGTAAGAATGCTTTATTTGAAATTGTAGACTCAATAAAAGTTAAGATTTCACTTTCACACACTCATTATTTCTTACTTTAAAAAGTAAAACAAAAGCTTCCCTCAGATATAATGAAGCCATTACAGAAGAAATGGGGGTAATCAATTTCTAATATATAACACCATGGCAATGAAATGAGCTATAATTTAAATAAAGGCATCTTCCGTTAGGGTGGCAAAAATGCAAAGAATGCATTTTACTAGAATAGCATTTCTCTCACAGCCAGAACGATGAGGCTAATGAATAGACCGTAAAGGTTAATAACAATCCCATTTGGTTCCCACCATTTATTCCCTCAAAACCTACAGTCATATTTTGATGAAGTCTTCTTGCCCCTTGAAAAAACAATTTCAATGTAACTTTAAGGGTACATCAGTCTCTCTAGACAAGAAAATAGTACAATCTGGTTAAAAAAAAAAGCACTTCATAGCCTGGGTTAATTTAATTTGGTTTGATTTCTATCCCTGAAGAGTAGATGTCACTTAATTTTTATAATCAATGAACCCAAGTTTCTTCATCCGAAGAAAAGAAGTTTCGAGTGTGAGATCGATAAGACATGTGACTAAAAATGTCATGATTACTGAAGTGAATGAGGTTGCCTCGGTGCTCACGAACAATGCCTTTTAGGAACATGTTTATTTTTTGGCAGAGATAAGAGATCACGGTCTTCTTATGCACATTTTTGTGGCTTCTCTAGAATATTTCCCACAGTGATTATTCCAAACATCCCCTCCTCATTAGCTTTCAATTGCATATTTCTTCCATGTTTTCGGCAAATTACCTTAGCTTCTTTATTAGTAAGAATATAAATTATTTGGTTAGGAGGTTACTAAATTTTCTCCCATTTTATTCTTGGCAAATTTTTTGTTTGACATCTGTTTGACTGGTCTTCTTTCTTCACAAAAGAAAAAAAAAATCAGAGTAGTATAGAGGAAAAACCAGACATTTTAGAGCCTGCTAAATTTGGGCAGTTGATAATTCGATCCCGTAAGCCTTAGTTTTCTCATCTTTAAAATGGGCATAATGACACCCACTTCACCAGACTGCTGTGAGATGCCTTATGTCATTGCTTAGTAAAATGTCTAACATATAGCTGGTGCAAAATAGATAACTCTTAGGAAAGTAAAACATTCCCTCCTTCTTTTTAATGTGCAAATCTCTCCGTTTCTTTTTCTTCCTTTCTTTGGCATCTTAAATCTTTCTCCCACTCCTGGTTTCTTCCTCTTTGCCTTTTGGTACTCAGAGGCCTTGCTCCGTCTTCCCAGCAGCCTCCCCCTCATTTGATCTTGCTGAACGATCAAAAGCCACCATCCTTGGCGCATGCCTGTAGTCCCAGCTACTCAGGAGGCTGAGGCAGAAGGATCGCTTGAGCCCAGGAGTTTGAGGTTGCTGTGAGCTGGGCTGATGCCACGGCACTCACTCTAGCCCCAGCAACAGAGCAAGACTCTGTCTCAAAAAAAAAAAAGCCACCATCCTGTTCTGCGGCCTGCCTCCTCTGGCACGTCAACAACTATTGCCTCCATTTCTTCTTCCCCATTCTCCTTTGACGCCCTGCAATCTGTCTTCTTTCCATGGAACACCTCAGACACTGCACTTTTAAAAGTTTCTAACAACCTATTAAATGGCAAACTACATGACCTTTTCTCTGTGCTCTGTTTCTTTAGAAGGAGAACACTCACCTTCTGGAAGCAATCTTATTTCTTGATGAATAAGTGACTCCCTTGGAATTTGTGGCAATTCCAGACAGTGCAAAATGTGTGTGTATATATATATACATATATAAAATATAGATATATAAAATATGTATTTCATTATAACTTCAACTTCTGTCAAAAAAAGCTTTTGGAGGGGAAGTGAGCACACATTTTAGTATAGCGTATGGATTGGACTAGTACTGTCATTTCTTAGATGATTTAATTCCTTGAATTAAATTCTATTTAATTATGAAAGTAGTCAGTACATTTTCCTTGAGAAATGCCACAATACAACAGGTGTTGTGTTTTTTTTTTAACTTTACCTCTTCTTCCAGTCCTACTGTTTGGTCTTGATTCGCTAACTAGAATACTCAGCTCAAGAAATCTGAAACTCAGAACTTGCCTTGACAACGGAGCTTTGCTTCCCCCAGACCAGGGCTGCTGCAGGCTGGAAGCATGCTCTGGGAGGGACCTTGCTGGGCCCCTGCATGTCTTCACCTTGTCCATGTCCTCCTTTCTTCCTTAGCTAACTGGACCTTCCACTGGTGCAGCAAGGAGGACAGAGGCTGAAAGGAGGAGGACATCAGGCCTGACAAAGGCCAAGTTAGCAGCACAGAAATGCTCCCTGTTCCAGAAGCAATTATCAGCCGTTCTTTCACCCTCCATACTTCCCTCCTCCACCCTCCACAGCTAGCACCAGGTCCCAGGCCACTTGCTCCTCAACTGAAAGGAACGCACAGCAAACTTCCTGCTGGCCCCAGCAGCCAGCCCACTCTCTGCAAGCTGGAGGCCAGCGGGAGTGCGCCCTTCCACAGAGGGTGCGCTGGGGCTGGCAACTCCACCACGGCTCTCCCCAAGGAGATAATGTCACTGATACTCTCCTCCCTCCCACTCAGACCTCTTTTTATATGCCTGACTTGACTGAAGAGTCCAATAGTTGTGGAGACGGTTCTTAAAAACTCCCTTTGAAAATTTGCTCATGTTGACATAGGATCTCACTCTGGAAGGTCAATATAACTGCATGTTTATACCTGGCAAAAACCTTATTTTTAAAAATCTGTTGTACACACTTACCTGCATATATTGTAGAAATCTTTTCAGGTTAGTATACATTTATCCTTTTCTAAGAGAGGACACCAGGGCTCAGAGATGTTAAGGGTCTTGCTTAAATGCACACAACTGGGATTTGACCCTAGGTCTGTCTGATGTCAAAGCCTATGTCTGTACACTGACTGCTATGTATCTCTTTCCTACATTTATGTGGTATCTCCCAGCTTCTCAGAAAATGCCCAAGATCACAGACAGTAAAGCTTCAAGTGAAGATACAGATAGTTTACAATTTTTGTTTAAATGCTACCACATCTCTAGCACAGGACCACAGATGTTGAAAAATTCACAGGAAATATGTAAATCCAGATGGCTACAAAGTTACTTTACCTGTCTATGTAAGTAAGAACGGAGAGTGAACAGATGTGACTTCTACCTGGGAGAGGCTGTGACCTCTGGATTTCTCGTCCATTCATGTACCGAATCATTCAATGGTATTATTAATAATTGAGCACTCTGCCATAGCAATGAACAAGAAAGACAAAATCCATCATCGAGTTTATTCTCCTGCTGGGAGAGATGAATACATATAAGAGAATTTCAGGTTGTAACAAAGTTAGAGATCTATAAATCAAGGTAATGGGGTTGTATGTGACCGGGATGTTAGTTTGAGCTCATACCTGAAGGGCGACAAGGAGCCAGCCATGTCGCAAGTCAAGGGAAGAATCTTATGGTCAAAGGGACAGGGAGAGCCGTATTTGAGACTGAAGGGCACGTGGCCTCCTCTAGCAATTTTTGGATGGTGAGTTCAGGGCTCTTGGCTGCACACGGTCCATGGTGGACCCTTGGCTTGAGCCTCATGGGCAGTCCCTGTGTTGGCTTCCATCGTCTTCTCTGTGGCCTCCAGTCTAGAGTCCTTGAGGGTGGTGGGGGTGTTCACAGGCATCCTCTCCCCTGTGCATCCCACCCCTGCACACAGGATGGCCACCCTGTCCACACCAACCACTTTGGTGTCACACCTAAGTAAAATGCCCATCCTTCTCCTTGATCTCCTGCCGTAATTCACAACAGTTTTCGTGGCAGATATTAACATCTCCACCTTTCAGATTGAAATCTGATGCTTAAAGGTGGCAGAGGGACAGGCTTTCCCTGATTGGATTCCCAGTTCTACTTGCTTAGTACTTCAGAAATAGTGTCTACAAAGAGATTTTGTACATATTGTGGCAGGAAGACTTCCAAGATGGACCCCTAGAACCTTCTTCTGGTTATTCAATCAAATACTAATCTAAGTACTGCCATGAAAGGCAGATATAATTAAGGTTCCAAATCAGTTGATCTTAAGACTGGGAGATTGTCTGGGTGAGCCTGACTGAGTCACACAAAACCTTTAAAAGAAGAGGCTGTTCTCTGGCTGGTCAGAGAGAAAGTCAGAGAAATGTGCTTGGGCTGGTCTGGAAGGAAGTGAGGAAATGGATCCTGTCAATACCCGTGAGCTTGGGCAAGGACCTCAAGCCCCAGGTGAGGGCTGCACACCTGGCCAACACCTTGAATTTGGCCTGGTGAGATCTGGAGTGGAAAATTCAACTCCACTGTGCCCGGACTTCTGACCTGCAGAAATGGTGAGGCAATACGTTTGCATTGTGTTAAGCCCCTGTTGGTGGTAATTTGTTACCCAGCAATGGAAAACTAAAACACATACAGTATTCACAGATTTTGGGGGCTCAGATGATGCAAAGGAAACTATTATGGCTTTGAAGAGGAGTTTCCAAAACGAGTGTCCAGCTCAGGAATCTATTAGATATTCAAAGAGTGATTTGAAATCACAGATAAAATCAGTGATATGATCATCTGTGGACAGCACATGGAGCCCTTTCAGACTCATTCTTTACCTTTTTATATGTCCCTTATTCCTACAAATATCTGAATGCAAATAAGATCATTCTATCACAAATAACATACTTGTTCTTATGCTCACCACAAATCCCCTTATTACTAGGATGCATGTCCTGTTAGGACCACACCTACGTGCTCTCAAGTTCAAGGCTCTATTTAAGCATTGACCAATTAGCATTCATGGCACTGGCCAGAAAAATGTTAACAGTCAGCATATAAAAGATAATATAGCAGCACAAACATAGATTTCCTGATGACCTGCACAATTATAAGCATTTAGCTTGATAACCTGTAGAATTATAAAGTAGCAAGTAAAAATACGAAACAATTCTGAGTGAAGGAGAACCATGAAATGCTTATTACCAATTCTCCTCATTTATTAGCTGTTGTAGCACAGTGTGAAATGGCTGTTTGGCAAAGATGCAGTTCATTTGATCAGCGGAAGATACCAACCTCAGATGCAAAAACTACAGATTTTACCAAACAGTCCAATACATTTGCAGCATCATCAGAGCGCTGAAACGTGAAAGGTGTGTCTTACACCAGTGTTCATTTTGGGGGAGCTGCAAGGAGTGTCCACAGAATGTTGAAAATATATTGAGTGTTGTCAGAAAACAACATCTCTCTGAAGGTTTTCCTGAATTGCTTTCTGTAGCCGAGGTGCATGAAAACACATTGGCTCCCGTTTTTGCCATGAGAAATTGGGAAGCAGCTGTGAAGATGTGGAAAATATCATCTAGGTGATGGTCAGCTGGGCCATCTCCACATCAGGAAAAGGAAGCAGACCTGGGACTATTTATTATCTACCAAAGTCAACCAAGAAAGCAAGCCAAACCAGGTAACCCAGACTCTAAATGAATAGCTTCCAGAGTAACTTGTACTGCAAGTCAGTCAGTGCTTGAACAGAACAGATACTGTAAAAAGCAGAATCTAAAGCTCCATAATAAAATATCTGAGTGTAGTTTAGCAGTTTCTCAATACAATCTATGTGCTGACGAATGCTGAAAACTTCCAGGACCTGATCATGTACTTAGAATGCCCACCTCCCCACATTTATTGATTGTGGTTTAACCTAGAAAACAAAATGCTAAATTTAAAGCTTTGTTCAGACCTAAACTTTAACTTTAAAGTTTTTAATTGCACTGGTCCATTTTCTCTGACAGTGCACTTGTACATTTTAGCATTGTGCTTTGCTGAAAAGTGCCTTGGATGTGTTTGCGTCAAAGGCGCTGTGGACGTTTGCTTGTATTGCGCTCGAAGCGACTGCGTTCTCTCCAGATTGCAAGTGCAGTCAATACGGCGAGTGAATTTCTCCAACTCATTTAATGCCTTGTCTATAATAGTCCCATTACTAAGTCCCCAGGTAACCTGGGGACTTTTCATCAGGGGCAGCCTCACGAATGAATAAGCAAGGAGAAAATAACAGCCTCTTTTCTTGGCACTTCCTGTTGTACCCGATGCTCCCAGCAGGCTGGGATTCAAAGTAGGTCTTGCTGCATGGCCCTCTTAAGACGCCTTTTCTAAAAACGTTGCCCTTTGAAAAAGCACTTCTACATGATAGCAGAAAGGCCCCTGAGTTAGAAAAGGGCAAAGCTAGACTCGAAAATCTAGTTCCATCCTAACCTTTAGGATTGCCTCTGTGTTTCCAAACCAGTTAACTCTAGTCCCTTTTCTACCTGGACATTTCGATGGAAAATAATTTTGGCTGGTTTCCTGTTCTTTGTGCACGGGGCCTGAGGGATAATGTCTTGACATAGGCAAAGAGTAACTGAAAGAATAAACCCTAAGCTGAGGTTCTATGTTAAGTTGCCAAAAAGAATAGATTAATTCAACTGGGTTCACTAGAATGATTTCCCCAGAAATCTAAAACTTTTCTTGTATAAAACTTCAAGCCCAAAGAGTCTCCTGCTACAAAGAAAAACAATGTGGATTTTAATACGACTTACGATGGGAGAGATATGTATCTGATCAGATGCATCAGTTTGAAACAGCTACTCTCTGAGTATACACAGGCTGCATTTATTTAAAAACAATTATTATTTCATAATATTACAGGGGTACAAATGTTTTGGTTACATAAATTGCTTTTGTACCATTTGAGGCAAAGTTACAAGTATGTCTATACCCCAGATGGTGTGCATTCTACCCGGTAGGTGTGAATTTACCTATCCCCTCCTCCCCCCAACAGGCTGCATTTTAAATGGAAGAACTATCTGCTGGAATTATCTAGTGGTCAAATTTGGCCAAAGCACCTCTTGATCATTTCACGTGTCAAGTTGGTGGTGCACACTTAATCAGCAATGGTCCCAGGTCCACAGATCCACACAGAGTTTGAGACGGCCTTAATCTTATACCCATGGATGAGTTTTAAGGCATCTGTAATCCCTTTCAAACTACACGCAAATTTTTGTGTCTGTGTGCAAACATGGAGTTTCTGGGCGCTTAGTTATTTTTGTTTTGTTTGTTTTGAGACAGAGTCTTGCTCTGTTGCCAAGGCTAGAGTGCTGTGGCCGCAGCCTGGCTCACTGCTACTTCAAACTCCCAGGCTCAAGCAATCCTCCTTCCTCAGCCTCCCAAGTAGCTGGGACTACAGGCATGTGCCACCATGCTTGGCTAATTTTTTCTATTTTTTAGTAGAGATGGGGTCTCATTTGTGCTCAGGCTGGTCTCAAACTCCAGAGCTCAAGAGATCCTTCCCGCTTCAGCCTCCCAGAGTGCTAGGATTATAGGTGTGAGCCACTGCGCCTGGCCTGGGTGCTTAGTTTTCATAAAATTCTCAAAAAGGACAACTGACCTTAAATGTTTAAATATTTTCTAATTTTTTATAAATATGTACACAGGCAAAAATACAGTATTTTAAAAGATGAGCTATCAATGCTAGTCTTTTTTTTGTCCCCCGCAATCTTTCTACCTTCACCTGTATTATCCTTTGTCATCCCCATTGTTCTTCTAGGTGATTCATATTAACAACTTGATGTGTAATATGCTGTATTTTTCTCAATACTCATATTATCACATGTAAAATTTGCATATTTGTACATATGACTGTATATGTATATATTTGAATTTATAGTGCATTTTTGGTTTATTGTTTAAAAATTTGTACTATACACACTCTTTTATTTTTCTTATTCAATGATCCATAATGGAAATGATTCTAAGTAAATTGGTATAGAAACCAGTTTGTTGTTTTTATTGACTGCATGGTATTTAAGGCACAGATGTGACATTACAGTCATCTGTCACTTAACAGTGGAGATATATTCTTAGAAATGCATGCTTAGGCAACTGTGTCATTATGTGAACATCACAGAGTATACTTAAACAAAGTTACATGGTACAGCCTCCTACACGCCTAGGCTATATGGTACAGCCTATTGCTCCTAGGCTACAAACCTGTACAGCATGTGACTGTACTCAATGCTGTAGGCAGTTGTAATACATTTCCAGGAGAAAGCATGTTTTAAAATTTAATAGATGCTGTCAGATGTGAAGCTAAGAGTACATTTTCACCAGTACTGTATAAGAGTACTCTTTCACCTTCCCGCAATAGGTTTAATGCTCCTTTTAAGCTTTTATGTGCCTGAGGTCTATAAAGTAATTTTTCATTTTTAATTGAATTTGCATTTTCCAACTACCAGTGGGTTTAAATATCTTGTGAAAGATCTACAGGTCATTCGGAGTTGCATTTCTAGGACTTTCCTATTCATACCCTTTGCTCATTTTCCTATTGATTTCTGTTGCCTTTTTCACGTTCATTTTAGAGTTCTTTATTTATTATAGCTTATTTAACCATCTAAGTTGTCATCTGCAGAAAAGAGAACCAAAATTATTTTCCAAATATTTTGAATTTTTATGATGTCTTTTGGTATAATTTAATTTTTTAGAAATTCAATTAATATGTCTTTTTTTAGTTTTACTGGGATTTTTTAGTCTAGAAGTCTTCCCCAACCCAGAGAGTGTTTTTATCACAAATCTTCAGAATAAAAGCTTTACAAGTCTTTGCAGAAAATACTTGGAGAGTGAAACTTCAGATGGGGATACTGTCTGTCTATTTATCATGAAGGCTTATTCTGTAAAATGTGCCATTTTATTAAAGAGTCATAATAACTTGCAAACAGTTTTATCCCAAATTTATTACCACAATCAAAAATTTACCGTAAAAAGCTTACTTATGCTCTAGTGAGAATGTCAGCCTCGCCCCAGTCCTGGTGAGGGGTCCCCACGGGTGCACTGTTACATCTCATCGGATCTTGTCTTTTACTGGCATCTTAAGAGCCTAATGAGCGTCGGTATTGTCACCTCCCTGCACTTTCCCTGCAGTTTTGTCCTGCGTGGGTCTCAGTGTTTGCTTCTGCTAGGATTCTGGGAATATGATTTAGCAAGTGTACTTAGTATCTTTATTCTGGAACTTATGTAAGAATGTATGTTTACTGTGGTGGAGAAAAAAAACAATTCTAGTCTAGCAAATACAAACTTTCACAGATTGTCACCCAGCCAATGTATTGCTCAACATCCTCTTCATTCAGCTTCACGGACGTGAGTCAAGACTGACCTTTCTGCTCCCCCTTTGAAATTCCCAGGGGCCTCCCACCGCCTGCAGTGCCTATTTCCTACCTCTGCCTTGTGTGTGCTCTTCTTGGCACCTGCCACCGACTTACTATCCTTTTTACCGACGATATATCTTCCGAAGATAAGCTCCACGTGGGCAGGGGTCCCAGCTGTTGTGTTCGCCGTTTTGTCGCTGTTGGCAGCAGCACTATAATGGGCTCTGGCACGCCGTAGGCGCTCAGTATGTTTTAGCTGAATGAACGGCTAGATGAGTTAGTGACTGAATTGTGACTTTGAGTCATCATACGGAGGCACAACGGTGCTCCCAGCTGGAAGGATTAGGGGAAGCGGAGGTTGGATAACCGCCCTCCTCTAGTGAGAAAAGATGCTGTCTTCGCCTAGCAGCCAACTGTAGTTCCTTCAGCTCTCCTCACCCAGTTAAGCCAGCGGGTCCTCACGGCCAGAACCCAAGATTTCGAGTATCAACCACTCAATTGCAGGTGTAATATCTGTAGAATATTGAATCTGAAATGTTCAGCCTCTAAGTCTAAACGTGAAAAATGATGGTGGCTATCACAGGAAATTGCATTCTAAATGGAACACGCTAGTGAGGAAATTAAGCCTGTCTCGCTGCCTAGTCACACAGATGCCACCGATATCTCTTTTAGAAAATGTGCACTGTCTCTTCTAGATGCTAAGCCTCATGAGGGCAAGACCGGTATCTGCTCCACTGTAGCTCCAGCATCTAGTATAGTTCAGTGCTTGTTACATGGGAGGTGACCGGAATTCTTTGATTAACTACCACCTAAATTTTATTGAGTAATCCAATTCAGATGAGACATTGAAAAGAGAAATATTTTCTCATAGCCGATTAGAAATCAGAAAGACGACTTTGGTTCTAGTTGAACAAAAGTTGTGAAGAGTTGACTAAGTTCTTAAACACTTTTATAAATATGTAAGGGGTTTAAATGAACCGTAAAATTATAGTTTGTAATTTAGTATGGAAAATATCACTTATTTTTGTTCCTTAAATGCCTCAGAAGGTAAGTGACCTGAAGCATTGAAAATTATCACTTTTGTTGCATAATCGGTATTTTAAAGAATCCATTAAATAGTTTATCTGTAAAGTAGAGATAATAATGTCTGTTTTACCTACAGAGTATACAAGTGATGTAAATTTAGCAAGCTCAGAAATGCTATCAAAAAGTAGTCTATTATGTTGTGTTTAAAATTTATTTATTTCTCTAATGATAAGTGCAATTGCAGAAGTTTTGACTTAATATTATTTCAAGTTTTTTTTACTTGTTTTGTTTTGCTTTTGGTACCATGACTTTACTGCTTTCAGGTTAGCACAGAGTTAATTTTTTCTTTTGGTATCATTCATATTAAATTTTGATGAACTCTCTGTGTAACCCATGTTTTATTGGCTCTTGGGTTATTATAGTTAAATACTTTAGGTCAGACATTTTATGGGATACACTTATTCCAACTAAATAACTCAGTGGGAAGCTCATTTCTGCATATTTCTCTACTGCTTGCTTATCTAGTGTGACAAATGCCCTTTCAAAAGATTAACAGCACTGAATGTTTAAAATCTTAGGCATGGTGATAGAAAATTAGCTTGAGCCACAGATTTTGAATATTTAATGAAGCATTAGTGAAGAAACCAACCAACCAAATAAAAAACATCCAATTTATTATTTTGACAGACCTCAAACCAAAAACCTCATTTTAAATTGCTGCAGTCTTTTCATTTGTGCGATTATGGTTAAAAGTCTGCCAGTAATTTCATTATGAGCTGTATTTCCAGAGAGATTCTATTTGGCAATAAAAATTATTTGTGATTTAAGAGGATTTTTTTTGTGTGTTGCTATAATATACCACAAAATTTTATTTTCTAAATTCATATGACTCTAGGGAATACTGCTAGCGCTCCTATTTCTTTTTTCCTCCAACAATATGGTAAACAAGTGACCAGGGAGAGTTTCTTAAAAAATTTCATTTCTTCAGACCTATGTAAAATAGTTAATCAATTACATTGTTTACTACACATGAACATATATAAATACTGGATATGCTTTCATTTTTTTTTTGCCATTCATTACAAACGTCTTGCATTGATGCGCTTTTTTAAAGGAAGTAACAACATGATAATAATTACTTTTCTGTGCAAATCTTATTTACATAAATAAACTCCAATTATTAATATAATCCACAATAAGGAGCACATTTTGCATAACTGGGAGATACTACTTTAAGTTTAGATATTTCTGATCCAAATCCCTATGTAATTATGTGCATATATTAGTAATGATAATGATGGCTCCTGTAACAACAACAACAAAAATCCTCACACAGTAACAGTTTATTTAATACTCATGAAAAGTCTTGCATGTAGAACAGTCAATGAGAAGGCCCTCTTCTTTTTTTTTTTTTTTATTTTGAGACATAGTCTTACTCTGTCGCCCAGGCTGTTGTGCAGTGGTGTCATCATAGATCACTGCAACCTCAAACTCCTGAGCTCAAGCCCATTTAAACTTTTAATGTACAATAAAAGCATCAGTGTTTCCTATCTATTTCCTGGAAATCAACATCTACTTTGAGCAAATAGGTATCTAGTCCAAACTTAGGTGGAGTTGGATTAGAGTAGAAGTCTATTTAAGTATTCTATTTATTTGAAAATATATTCAAAATTAATCTTTATCCTAGGAATGTTGATTTAAAAAATTAAAGATATCATGAACAAATGCATATTTTTGAGGAAATACATGGCTTAGAACCTATTTCACCAGGCCTTTCAGTACTACTCTCTAGTTGATCTGAGCAATATGGCATTGATTGTCACTAGTACCCTGTCACTTGTCAGAGTCAATGTCTTGAAGATCAAAGTCTTTGTTTCATGCTATAGCTTCTTAAATTAAGTAGAATCATAGAGGTCACATGGAATGACTCAATAATCCTTAATTAATAATATATGAATGTCATAACTGTCCTTTTAAAAATACCACAGTTATTATAATATGGTTTTGTCAAGTAGATCCTTGCACGAATCATGTCTCCAATGACCTTGATAAATCAAATTCTTACTTTTAGCAAATTCACTAAGATCATAGACAGACCTTGGAAGTCCTGGAAGCTGCTCCAATTGCTTCTAAGACTTGTATGCCACCATGATCCATTATTTCCTCTGTAACATTGGTGAGTGACTGGTGTGCACCAGAAATGGGAGCACAGTGAGGAAAAGGAGTTTGCAGCGTAGCAAAGGAACACACATACAAGACCTCCATCCTCCCCACTGCGGTGCAGTACTGCATAAATTCACAGCAAAGAGAAACTAAGGGTCAGGGGTTGCTGCCTAACTTTCTCAGCAGAATTGAAAGTCAGAACGTGAGTAAGTATGTTGGTGGGAATGACACCTACCTTTGCCTGGCAAAACAGATGAAGTCCTGGGCCTGTGCGTGCTGAAAAATTCACTGTTATCATTCCAAGTTCACTAACCTAGCCAAGTATGCACGGGCTCTTTGGTAAAAATTGAATAGTCCCCATAGGCAGAACTATTCTTGAAGCCCTAAATTTTAATTCCTAAGGAAAATTGTAATCGGCATTTCTATGTTTAAAGCTCTGACACCCTGCTGAGCGCTCCCCTTACACACACACACACATGGGAGGATGTGCAGAGAAGAGTTGTGCCCCACAGTTCTGAATTCTACCCATCTGGTCACCAGCAGTAGCCACAGAGGTTAAGAGTGACCCAACGGCAGAAATATTTAGGGACCAAACTAAGTTGGTTGTAGGAGTAGCCTTATTATTATTCACATTATTCTTAATGTCTTGAAGATGACGGATAGTCAGTGAAGTCTTTTTTTTTTTTTTTTTTTTTGAGACAGAGTCTAAATATGCTGCCGGGGCTAGAGTGAGTGCCGTGGCGTCAGCTAGCTCACAGCAACCTCAAACTCCTGGGCTCAAGCGATCCTACTGCCTCAGCCTCCCGAGTAGCTGGGACTACAGGCATGTGACACCATGCCCGGCTAATTTTTTTTCTATATAAGTCAGTGAAGTCTTAAAACTCCCTGTCCTCCTGTCTCCCTTCTTTATAGGGCATGCCCCAGGCCCATTCTCCCAGCCACCATCTCATATTCAGTGATTTTTTTTGCCACTGCACCTCATCACAGTTTATCTTTCCTGTGTCCTGTAGCTTGGCACGCACTAGAGAACGAATAGTCTAACGTAGCCACGGTGGTGTATTTTCATAATAAAGGATGTCATAGGAAATGTAAGCTTTTAGTGCCCCAAAGTGACTCCCCTAGTAGAGGTCTTAGGCTGCGTGGATTACTAGTGGTAAAAAGTAACTATGGGAAGGAGGCCATTCAGTGCCTGAGACAGACTTCTAAGATGGCCCCCAGCCACCCCGCTGCTATCTATGCCTGTGTAATACCCTCCTCTTGAGAGCGGACTATAGTTAGTCATTTGATTTTGCCAATAGAATACAGCAAACAAAACGGAACACTGCTTATGTGATTAGATGACAAACATCGGTGATTTCCAACTGTTAGCAGACTTTCTCTGTTGCATTCTTGGTTTGCAGGTTTCAATGGAGAAGGCTGCTGTGTGGGGGAGGCTCACGTGGCCCGCAGCCCTCAGTCTGACAACCCACAGAGACGGAGGCTGCCCAGAACCACTGAGCCAGCTTAGAAGAGAATCCTTCAGTCGTTGAGTCTTCAGATGAAACTACAGATCCTGGGCCGACGTCATGATAGTAGCTTTGTGAGAGACAAAGAAGCAGAGGACGCAGCGGGGCCATACCCACGCTCCTGACACACAGAGACTGCGAGATCAGAAATGTGTGTTGTCCTTTTAAGCTGCTGCGTTTCGACGTAGTCTGTTATTCAGCAATTGGTAACTAACAATGCCTCACAGTGTGCCATTTGGGCGGCCACACACTCTGATGCTTGAACGTGATGCCTAAAGGTGGGAACTCTCTTTCTGATTTTGACATAATTGTTGCCTAACAATAAATATTTGGTAATGAAATGTATGAACAGATACATTTGTGTATGAAAAACCACTGGTCTCCAGACCTCTGCACTGTTCAGCTGGGAACAAAAGTGTGTACTTGGAGTCTCCTTTCGCTTGGTGGGAGGGGCCGGAGGAGAAAGGTTGGTAATTCCATAGCCTCAGTAAAGGTGAAGAGATATGACCGTATGGCCTCAGGTGTCTTTATACCAATTCCTTCAGCAGCCACTGCCTTATACCTACAAAAGAGGGTCGGCACATTTGTGTCATGAGAGAACTTGTCCACACACAGATATTCCTCATCCTTTAGTTTCTGTAATTTTAACTTTCTTTAAAAGGTCTAACTGTGTATTACACTTCAGAAGTATCTTATATGATTGTATAGATCAGGGTATTATCTGCTTAATTATAAAGCTTTATTATTCTATAAATATATTATGTCTTGCATTATAGTAAAAGGAGAATTACAATATATACATACGTGATAAACTTAGAAGTGTAAAAACTAGAGTTTGTGCTTGTGTTACACCGTGTTTACTATTAAGCAGTTAAATTCTAAAGCCCACTCTGCTGATTTTCATAGTACCCAAATTGATAACAATGAATAATAATGACAAAAATCAACTGTGAGGCTTCAGGGTTTGCCAAACAATGGAAGCTCTTCATATTTTGAAATGAGGGTGTGCAAGAATGAAGCAAATTCGAACTGATGTGTTTGCTTTCAGCACAGAGAATATGAATTAGAAAAATCTGGAGGTGGGAAATGGCACTTGCTGCCTCTGTCTGAGATTAATGTTTATTCAGCAATAAACCACTTCATCGTAAACCATATGTCTGGAGGAATTTAGAGATTCTCTGATTTTCCATGCACAGTCTTGATCCAGGGATATTATAAGATTCTGAGATCTTCTATTATTAAGCAGCATTTTGCAGTTGTTTTGAAATACTTTACAAAGAAAGTAAAAAATATAGGTAGAACATAAGAGTAAAACATCCAATAATTATTGGCAATCAAGAAATGGAAAAATATTTCCTAAAGTAGTTTAAATCTAGCATGGCTTATGTTGGTTTTTACCTAAATTATAATTTTGGTTTTTTTAAACCTGTAATCCATCCATGTAAAGCAGGCATATGTTTTAAACATAATGGTTTAAAAAGGCTTTTTTCTATGCATAATAATCACGATAATGTTTGAGCCACTTTAATTTATTATATAGAAGGACTACTAGTACATTACATGAATATAGCAGAGACCAGGTCTGTATTGTTCTTTTAATTATAGATTTAACATGGATATAACAAGCTTTGAAGAAAGAGAGGGCTGCCAATTATTTCCCTCATTGAAATTAAGCATTTTAAATTTCTAGTACTTAATACAATGAAAGTTGCATAATGGCACAAGATCTTCATTATTCACCAGAAAGAATCTGTAGAGCAGAATATAAGTCCCCTGAAAGGATAATTCTTTAAACAGAATTAGTGCAGATTTTGTCTCTAAATTGGGAATGGTATGAGAACCTAACTCATGTGGTTGCCGTACTAGATGGTACTAAATAAAATGGTGATTATACAATGCTTAGCGCAGTGCTAGGCACATAGGAAGGGCCTGCTCCCTTCAGATGCTGTCCTTTTGCAAAAGAGCCTTCACTTTACTCATGTGTCATTCACAGGCACACAGTTATATCTCTGGAACTCATCTGATCTTCGTGAACCCTTGTATTCATTTTCTAGGGCTTTGGAACAAAGTACTGCAAACTGGGTGGCTTAAAACATCAGAAATGTATTCTCTCACAGTTCTGGAAGCCAGAGTCAAAAATTACTGTGTCAGCAGGACCATGCTTCTCCTGAGACTCTGGGGAGAATCCTTTCTTACCCCTTCCTAGCTCCTGGTAGCGACTGTTAATCTGTGGTGCTCATTGGTTTGCAGCCGCGTCAATCCGTCGTCACATAACGTTCTTCCTGTGTGTCTCTGTCTTCTTACAAAGACAGCAGTCAATAGGATTAAAGATTCACCTGACTCCAGTATGACCTTATTCTAACTAATTACATCTGCAGCAACCCTATTTCCAAAAAAGGTCACCTTCTAAGGTAATGGAGTTTAGGATTTCAGCATGTATTATGGGGGAATATAATTTAACCAATAACAGCCTCCATCTGCTGACAAAGTTTTAAAAGTATATGCAAAAGCCATGAAGCATTTTTCATAACTCAGTAAATGCAACCCTTTGCATTGAGGAAAACAGCTCCTTTAGGTAAAATCTCATTCTCTTTGGGTAATTGCATAGTCTCTCAAATATTCTATTTTCCCTCTTGCTCTTTCAAAAAAAGCAAGCTTTCAAAAAAGGTTTTGGGTACTTGGTAATGTGCTAAGGAAGGAGGGTGTTCTCAGAGCTGCATGGTTCCTATTGCACACGGCTGGCCTGCATGGAGCTTTGGGCTTGGGTCACTGGGACACAAGTGGTTCTCTCTGATAGTTTTGGAAGCATGCTAAGTACACGTATATGTATTTGTATTAATATATTCATATATATAATTCTAATTGTGATTATAGATAAATAACATAAAATTAACATTTTAACCATTTTAAAATATACGCTTCAGTGGCATTAAGAGCGTTTACAAAGTTGTGCAACCATCACCACTATCTAGATCCAGAATTTTTTCACCGCCCCAAGTGAGTACATCACTGCCTTTTCCTCTTTGCGCCAATCCCTAGAAACCTCCAACCTGCCCTATGTCTGTATGGCTTTGCCTGCCCTTGTAGTTCATGTAAATGGAATCACAGTATGCGGTGTTTGGTGTCTGGCTTCTTTTGTTTAGCTTAGTGTTTTCAAGGTTCATCCAGGTTGTCAATGTATTGGAACTTCATTCCTTTTTATGATTGAATAATATTCCACTGTATGGATAGGCCACAAAATGTTTATCCTTTCATCTGTTGATGGACATTTAGGTTGTTTCCATCTTTTGTCTGCTGTGAATATTCACGTACAAGTTTCAGGGTAGACATGTTTTTGTTTCACTTGGGTATATATCTACCAGTGGAATTGCTAGGTCATGTGGTCATTCTGTTTAACTCATTGAGGAACTGCCAAACTGTATTACACAACAGCTGTACCATTTAATATTCTCACCAGCAATGGATGAAGATTCCAATTTATCCATGTCTTCACCAATACTCATTATTTTACTTTTTAAAAAAATTTATCCTAATGCGTATGAAGTGGTAGCTCATGGTTTTGATTTGCATTTCTCTAGTGACTAATGACATTGAGCATCTTCTCATGTGTGTGTTGGCCATCTGTAAATCTTCTTCTGAGAAATGTCTATTCAGGCCTTTGGCTTATCTTTTAATTGGGTTGTCTTTTTGTTGTTGAGTTAAAACAGTTCCTTATATATTCTTGATATAAACTCTTATCAAATATACAATTTTCTCTCATTTTATAGGTGCTTTTTTTTTACTTTCTTGATAATGTCCTCTAATACACAAAAGTCTTAATTTTAATAAAGTCAAATATATTTTTTGTTTTTTCTTTGTTGCTTGCATTTTGGTGTTATATTGCCAAATCCAAGGTAATGAATATTTACCCATATGTTTTATTTTAAGAGTTTTATGATTACTAGCTCTTACATTTAGGTCTTTGCTCCATTTTGAGTCAATATTTGTGAGATAAGAACTCAACTTAATTCTTTTGCATATGGATATCCAATTGTCTCAGTACCGTTTGTTGCAGAGACGGTTCCTTTTCCCATGGAATAGTCTTGGCACTCTTGTTGAAAATCAATTGATCATAGACGCATGGTTTATTTCTGGGCTCTCAGTTCTTTTCCATTGATCTATATGTCTAGCCATAGGTGGTGTGTGACACTGACCATAGGAACGGTGACTCTGGCATTAGTCTCCACTCCAAAATCCGTACAAACTATAGTCTCTTCTCCCAGGCCAGACCCCTGCCATCTCTCAGTCCTCAGCTTTCATATTCTGTGTGTGTCTTTTTATGTAGAAAACAACGCTGTCTTAGATTTATCTATTAATTACCTTTTGCAACCACCTCTGTCCTCAGTTGAACACAATACTGAGCTGACAAAATGGGGTTCCACTTGAGCCTGCAGCTTCTCTCTTGATCCGTCTTGGAGGAGGTGAGCTGAAAATCCCAAATGCCTTGTGTTTTCTCATTCCTTTCTGGATGACTGCCATGAGAACATTGGCATTTCTTTCTTCTCTACTGTCTTCTTCTATACTCATCACTCTTCCCACTCCACCCTTTGGCATGTAGAGTGGAAGATGTGGACAGGATTTTTTTATTTTTTAGAGTTGTTATATGACTTAGTGTTTAACAGCTTAGCTTCTAGAGCTAGTCTTCCCAGAATAGGAATCTTGTCTGACACTCTTTAGCTGTGTGTCACTGGAACAGATTGTTTAACTTCTTCATGCCTCAGTTTTCCAGATTTCAATGGGAAACTAATATTAAGGAATTCACAGTAGGCATTGAGCAATAAATGATTGTGTACAGGTAAAGTGCTTAGAAGAACACGTGGAAGATGGTGAGTACTCAATAACAATGAGCTCATCCTGTCCTTATGGTGTACACTGAGCTTGCCTGAGCTCACCCAGGGTTGGCTTTCTGTTGCCTCTACAAAAACTCAATACCTGACTTCAAGGTATTCATTGTCGAGTTTTATTGGCAGATGGGGCAGGTAAGGGTAAGAGAGATGGAGCAGCTAACTATAAAGGAAAACTCAATCAGGAAGTTATGTTATCACAAATATTAAATAAACTGTTTTACGTAGGGTTTGTGGGAAAGTGAGAAAAGTAGAAAAAGCTAAGAACAAGCCAGAGAGTCTAAAGTCGTGGGAAAGTCTGTGTTGATACATTTACAGAGGGAAATCAGTAAAGGGAAAGAGTGGGGAAATATTCTAGATTATCTTTAAGGCTGTTGGACTCTTAAAAAATGCACCTACAGTCATGTGCTTCATAATGATTTTCAGCCAGCATGGAGTGCTCATACGGCAGCAGTCCCTTAAGTTTATAATGGTGCCGAAAAATTCCTATTGCCAAAGAACGTAGCTGTCATAGCAGCCAAACACATCACATTACTTTTTCTATGTTCAGGTATGTTTAGATACATAAATACTCACCTTGTATTATAATTGCCTATAGTATTCAGTAGTCACATGCTGTACCGGTTTGTAGGCTAGGAGCAATAGGCTGTACCAGCTACGTTTGCATGAGTACATTCTATGCCATCCAAAAAACGATGAAATTGCCTGACAATTTCTCAGAATGTGTCCCTGTTGTTAAGGTACACAAGACTGTATATGGTGTTGAATTTTTTAATTTCTAGAAAGTTTGCAATTAAGCATGATTTAGGAAATAAGACCTTTCTGAGTCTTATATGAATTATCTATGTTATGTAATAATGTAATAATCAGCAAATATTTAAGGTTTAATAAATAGCAAACTCAATTGTCCATTTTTTAATGTTATATACATGTCTATTTGTTTCCATTCAAACCCAATGTTGTTTTAAATGGAGAAAGGCTCATTAAAGTTTGAAAAAATTCTAAATGATCTGTCCAATATATTAACATGAACTATGATGGATACGAATTATATATTCAGTGTACAAAGGACCTTATAATAAGTCAGTAAAGGTAGTTATTCACCAGGCATTGGAGTCACATCTAGGTTGCTCCTCTGAGGAGCTTCCGTGTTAGGAGGTCTTATCCTTAAGATCCCTCATTTAGCCACATTCTAGGATTTTCTTATTTGAATTCCAAAAGTAGTTGTGTAATTAGATATATAACTGAGTTCTAGATTTTTATAAGTAGCCTCAGGACTTCCTTTCAGAAACCTTAGCATTTGGAGTTACCAAAGTAAATACATAAATACTATCTGGTCTGCATTTGTATGATGCGTCCTATCCTCATGATTTCATTGAGGGTTCAAGACACAAGTAACATGATATATTAATTTATATAAAGGAGTGGTAAGGGAGCATTATCAGAAACAAAATAGAAAGAATAAGTAGCCTCTGTAAATGGCTCCGAATTTAATTTGATGAGTCTTCCGAACAGAGATGTCTTTTTATCTTCTTTTTGCAACTACTTGACATTCTGTGCAACTACTTAGCACCTGCCCATGAGGACTGAAAACTCTTGGGCTGACATTGAAGATCAAATAAATAAATGACCTATATCTCTACTTGAGGAAAGCTGGAAAGCACCCTAAGTTTATTACCAGGAAGCTCTGCTTAATAGATAAGAAATTCAGGCTGCAACCAGGCTGGATCATTACCTTGTCCAGGAGAGTAGTGGTCATTGTCAATATCAGCCACAGCAGCTATGGCTCCAAATCTCTCTATTTAACTGGAAAGTTTAATCCAACTGGTTGTTACTTCCTTATGAAGCCAATACAGAAGCCTCATCTTGAACTGGAAGGATCACTGAAGAATTTAACAATTTTTAGATTGAAAGGAATTTTATCTCCATTCCTTCTTTACATTGATCTTTAGGCACATACAAGGTGGTCAATACATGTTTGTCGATTAAATGAGTGAGAAAATAATGCATAAATGCAAAGTGGCCGAGTGAGTAGAAACAGTTATACACATATCTATTGAGATATTCCAACTATGTCTCTAAGATAAGCTGAAAATTATTCTTCACTCGATTATTCTGTGTGTGAAGACACAGGAAGAAGTAAGTTATTTTTATCTAGTTCAACCTCAAGGTGCAATTTGTTTACATGTATCTTTGTCTCACCACTGCCTGCTGTTTGTTCTGTGTATTACATTCTTGTAAACTGCTCCGTGACTCCTAAACTAAGTGAAAAATAGTGTGACACCTGTAGTATCTTTCTCATTTCTATGACGACAAGCTTCCAACTCTTCACATTTCTCTCAGAAAATATTCTAGTATTCATATTTCGCTATTTGAAAAAAACAGCACAGCCTCTCTTGAGATTTTCAATCAATATTTTTTAGTTATAAACTTTCCAAGAATGAAATCCTTCACTTAATAGAAAATGTTTTCAGGATATTATACCAAGTTACATGAAAATAAATTTCACGGTTGAATCCTGGTGGTGCAAGGACCCTCAGACAGTATCCAGCTCAACTCCCTCGTGTTCCAGAGAAAGAAACTAGACCACAGTAATATAAAGGGTATTTCCTTAGGTCACATTGCCAGCTAAAAAGCTAATGCATTTAAAATGAAAATCTAGCATGGTACCTTTTGGGGACTTATTTATTATTCTCTCTTTTTTTAAAACAGTTTCCTGCCTCATTTTTGCCTTTGTCTACACAAGAATCTTATAACAAGAACACATGCAATAAAATATTGAGTCATAAAGAAGTGAAAACGAAAATAAACTTAAATAAGAATAGAAATGCAAAACACAGAAAAGAAGAATACAAAATGCAGGAGATGGAAGCCCACACATTAGCTTTCATTTTGGTCTAATATTTGAATTTACTGTAATCTCTAAGTATCAGACCTCACCAGCTTGGGACACACACACAAAAATAAAGCCACATTTACTTTTAATATCCAACTTATGAGAGTATAGTTCCCACTGGTCCAATTTTTAGAAATGACTGCATCTCAGAGTGACTCTCATAGAGACCAAGAGGTCTCCAGAGCTCTGCTTTGTGTTTGCCTGGAAACAGTTTCTTCAAGATCTCCATTCTTCTCTCCAACCCCAGACTGCTGGCTCGGTTCCCGGGACACCTGTGATGTAGCTGTGTCAGTGGGCACAGACGCCTCTGCCGGGCATCACTCCTGTTCTGTCCCTTGCCACAGGCTGTGGTCACAGTGCTCTCTGCCTGCCCCTCTGGAGAATGGGACTTGTTTTTCCTTAACACCCACAGCATGAATGGGGACAAGATTTAAACTTCAAATAAATTTTTTTTCATTTTTTTAGCTAATGAATTTTTTTAGCTAATGAAAGGCACACAGAGAATAATACACAGCTGCTAGAAAGGCTCCGAATAGTCACAGAAGCCCTTGTAGGTGAAGATAGTAGTAGGTATCAGAAGAAATTTTATTAAATAAAATTTACAGCCAATAAAGAAAAATGAATTTTTGACTTGAAGTGTAAGAATATTTTCTATATTACTTTTGTTGCAAGAAGCCCATGCACTGACAGAGGATGCACAGAAACTTCAGGAAGAATTTCCTGAACCACTTTTCTTACAAATTTCTGGGAATTATCTATTTATTCTGGAATAAATCCTCTGCTGGTTGCATTGATCACATACATGTTTCCCTACTATGTAGCTGCTCTTTCAGTCTGTCAGTGGTATCCTGACAAACAAAACTTTTTAATTCTCATGGAATTTTAATTCTTATGAATGGTGATTTTTGTGTCCTATTTTTGCCTACTCCGTGGAGAAAGATATTCTCCCATTTTCTTTTCCTTTCACATTGAAGTACTGTATTTTTTTTGTTTATGGCAGAGGTAGAAGTCAATATTAACTTTTTTTCAAAAGGATTTCTGATTTATATCTACTTCTTAAGGGAAACACTGTCTTTTCCGCAGAATATCATCTTCGTGGTATACGTATGTATATCTATGTGTAACTTTGTTACTTTGTTAAGATTTTTCTTAGCTATTCTTGACCTATTGCATTCCTATTTATATTTTAGAATCTGCTTATTTAAGTTAAAAAAAAAGGCTGAGATTTTTCCTGGAGTTGCCATGAAATTTGTAAATCAATTTGGAAGCATTGACATTTCCACAGTATTAAATCTCCCAACATAGGAACAACGTGTACCATTACGTTTGTTTAGGTCTTCTTTAATATCTCTCAATAATGTCTTGCAGTTCTTAGGGAAAAGGCATTTCATGTCTTTCTTTAGATTTGTTTCTAGATACAGTCACACGCTGCATCATGACATCGCAGTCACTGATGGACTGCATATACAATGGTACTTTAAGGTTTACAATACTGTAGTTTTACTGTACCTTTTCTATATTTAGATATATTTAGATACACAGACAGTTACCATTACGCTACAACTGCCTACAATATTCAGTGGTCACATGCTGTGCAGCTCTGTAGCTTAGGAGCAATAGGCTGTACCGTCTAGTTTGTGTAAGTACACTCTGTGATGTTCCCACAATCCCTGTCGTTAAGTGACACGTGACTGTTGTTGACATTTTTGATGCTATTGGTAAGGAAATTTAAAAAATCATTTTCTAATTGGTTTATTGCTGGTATATAGTATACACCTGATTTGGTATGTTAACATTCAGCCACCTCTCTAAGTGTACACATCAATGATACGTTTATCTGCAGCTTCTTTTGATTTTCTACATATATAATGTCAGAGTTAAGAGTGCCAATACTGGGAGCTGGAGGGTGGATATAAAGGTGGATGGGCCTAAAAACTAGCCACCTGTCGAAGCAATTAACACCTTTCAGGCAGTTTGTCTTCTCTCACTGCTCAGGAAAGCCACAGTTCCTAGTGCACAGGGTAGAACAGAGTCCTTTGCAACTATAATAATGATGGGATTAATGACCATGAAGGGCACACGCAAATACTCAGGACCTAATTCTTTTATGACACACAGGTCTATATTTTCTTGGTTTAAATCATTACAGAAAAGATACTATTTCAGCAGAAGATTTGAAATTAAGCAACTTCTTTTATTGTTTACGTTTATTTTACAGAAATGACATTTGACAGAAGACTTTATTGCAAAAGCCCCATAACTACCAGACTAGTTAATAAGTTTCATGATCATTGCTATAAGAAAGTCTAGAGTCTATGAATGAAAAATTGTCATTTTTACAATTAGACACAAGAATTTTGAAATATTAAATCACAATTTTCCACTCTATAATCATTAATCAATTGCCTAATTAATAAATAACCTTTTAAGTGGTTTAGCCTTCACTGGTTAGAATCACTTATGCAAATGAAAAATATTAATGTCAAATTAGAGCTGGCAAATAAGTAGTTATGAATAATTTGATAGATTATAACAGCTTTTTTGTAAGATTTTGAATCACTCATTGCAATGAGCAGACTATAATTGTCAGAGTATTTGCATATTACTTTAGTTAATACGTGGACTATTTTAAAATTGAGTGTTTTGCTCTTGTCCTTCCGTTGGAATTAATAGGTGATGCCTTTCATATTTGCCTTGCTTCCTATTATTCCACAGGATTTTATCACTTGATCGTGTACTGTACAACATAAACTAAATTATTTTTAAAACTATTTAGTATAGGAGAAGAAAATGTACCTAATGATGTCTGCCCACTTGGAACTTGCTTTTTAGAAAGTAGCAAATAAGGTTGATATAAGCTGTGGACTAGAATTTATAATCTCATTCAACTGATGTTCAAAGGCAGTAAATGGGAAGGTGGTACTGAAAGTAATGAACTTAATAACCGCATTCTGGGGATGACATTAGGTCTGATAATATTACAGATAAATGTAGGCAGCTATGAAACTTTGTGTCTTCACTTTCTAAAGTTAGAAATGGAAGAACTGCTGAAATCCATAAGGTGAGTAGATAATAGCCACTGACCTTAGAATCAACAGACCCTGTATTAGGTCGTTGCATGATGAAATGAAGGTGATAGATCTAGCACATTTTCAGCAAAAATCAAGATGGGATGTAAATTCAGTGTTAGATCTTAATATTTGTCTCAACAGTGAAAATGCTCCCACAACTATTTTGTCTCTCAGAAAATAAATGTAGTTCTAAAATTTCCTTTAATTAATCTAAATTTTTCTTTAAGACAAATATAATTTAAACACACATAAAAATGATAGGTGTTTGTGGGGACGTTGAATCCCCTTTATTTAAAAATTTTGTATCTTCTTTGTGTCTAACTATTTACAATCACTTTAAAATAACAAGTTATTTTTATCAAGATTTGGTAGATTACAGGTATTTTTAACATTATGCAATCTTTGTTGCCAGATGATTTACTTAAAATTGGGTAATATACAAAATATGAGCTCAAGATACTGATTAGAAAAATAAAGTTATTCTAATTGTGGTTACTGGATGCATAATGAGATGTTACATTGCTTCTTTGGTATTTATTGAGACTTCAAATGTTCTGTGTTTTATAAAGTATATTAAGTAGCTCAAGTGTCTCAATTACATTGATAGGTTTCGGTACCTCTGCTTCTTTTTTGCCTGCTTGATGTATGATTTTCTGAGAGGGATGTGTTACGATCTCCAACCACAATTGTTGACTTCATGATTTCTTCCTGCAGTTTAACTTTAAGGCCACATGGTTAGTTATTCATACATATGTCTTTGTGATAGGCATGACGATCAGGAATCTGTTCTACTGTTCCCTTTATCACTGTATACATATGTAACAATCTTTTTTCCAACATGACAAATTTGCTTTAAAATTTGTTTTTTCAGGTACTAAGATTTCTACCCCTGCTTTCTTTTGGTCCGTATTAGTTTAGTGTATCTTTTTCCATCCTTTGATTCTGAATTATTCTGCTATTAATATCTCTCTCTTCCTTTTCCTTAATTAGAAAACATGTTAGCCTATCTTCATGTCCCACTGTCTACTAGTCCTCACATCCACCCCTAGCCATGTCATATAGGTATTGTCTTAATTTCAGTTTTGGGTTAGTTTGAGTACATTTTCCTTCATTTTGTCCAGGCTTTATTTTTTTAAAGACAACAACAACAAAAATGGATTTCTACTTTCTATAACAACCTATTTGTTGTTTTATAAGACACACATCAGCTAACATACTACATTTGCTTGCTAACTATGAGAAGTACTGTTCTTTATTTTATAATCAAAATTGAATGATTACCCTGAATTAAGACAGGATGAAAGCTTGTTGGTTGTTGATGTTGTAGCAAAGACATTGATGCTAATAGTTAAGGCTCAGACTCTTAAGTCACCCTGATAATTTGTGTCAAATCTACATGTGGTAAGGAAATTGTTCCACAGTCTTAGAGTTTTAGGATTGGACTACAATGTCAGGGTGTTTACCAGCAGTGAACAATCATTTATTTTTCACCAGAAATATTTGCTTGAAAGCCTAGAAATTAAATTTAAAATCCTATAAGGCAAATTAAGATAATTATTTTCTCCCAATTTGCAGACCTTACTAAATTTCTAGCCTTATTTAAATGTATGAAAAATCAGTCATACTATTAATGATTATTTCAACTTGTTCCATTTTTGAGTTAAGCTGATTATATGTAATAATTATTTCTAGCTTTAAATTAAGAAAGTAGCATCATCACCACAATTAAAAAGCAAACAAAACTCATTAACTTTTCCCATTTGCTTGACTAGTTCCAAGCATATAGTTTTAAAAATAAAAACATTCAAATTTTTCCTACAAAATTGTTTTCTAATTTGATTGTTTTATTTCTAATATTATAAAAGTATTCTGAAAAACATTTTTCAGAGTTTAGGTAAATCTAGTTGTATATTCTATTATTTACTTATTAGAAAGATATGTTGAAGAAGTTGCTATTTCAGCATTGTTGAAACATAGCATGTGTTCTTTAATAAATGAATGGACACATACAAGATATGATTTATATATAAATATTTATATATAAGGACATATAATATAATGACTTCTATTTATTCAATTTATAAATTAACTGGTATATGAAAGCATTACTTAAAATGTCATAATGTCAGTGTAAAAATTTCAAATTCATTTAGTTATTAAATTCTTCCAGAAAGATCGAAATTATTCATTTATAACATCCAATATCTTTTTGAATTTATATGACTTCACTTATCTGAGAATATTCATATAATTGAACACAGGCATTGATAATGCCATTGCAATAAAGTAAAATGAAAAGTTTTTGAGCACCTTCCATGGCTAAAGAAAACTTACATGGAGCTAGTGAAGACAATGTTTAGAGGTGTAAGTGAATAAATATATAAAACAGAATTGTGTTTCTCTTATGTTTTCCATCCTTCCTCACGCAAAGCTAGGGGAATTGTAACCATTTGATTGAGATTTATTTGCAATACGCTATCACAGGGGAAATAAAAAGTTTATTTGGAATGACCTTTTAGTTTCAAAATTTAATCTATTGTTCACATGGTATGCCTTCTCCAGCTCTTCCAGGTCCTAAAGTAGGATCCCCAGAGAAAAGCAAAGTCAAAGAAGATAGATACCAATGTTCATATTTGCAAATGGGTTAAATTCCTCCTGGGAGAAAGGGAGATAGACCAATCTTCAACAATCTAGAGCAGTGTGCTAACATTATAGGGTGGCAATCATATTTATGCTATGGTTCAAAATCTAATAGCCACTGTAGAATTCTGTTCACTTTAAGGGTAAGCTTTCTCCTACAACACAACACCACTGTCAAACCCTACTTTTAAGCCCAAATCAGGAAGAAAGATGCTCAGGATAGGAGAATAAAGAGATATTCAGAGAGCAGAATAAAAACATATATAATTCATTTTATTTATATTTTCTATATTTAGTTAATACATTTGTGTTTAGAAACCTAAAATATAATTTGTTATGGATTGGTCTTCTGATGTATATTCTAAGTCTTATATTTGTAGGAATATATTATTAGATATTTTGAATTCATTCATGAGATTTTTTTTCTTTTTTTGGCATATGACATGTCAGAATGTGGGACATGAATCTTTTTCAAGAAACCTACAGTTTAGTGGCAAGGTAAGCCACGAAAATGCTATACAATGTGAAAAACGAGCAATGCGCAGGAGAGATGCACGCAGAGTACTTGGGAAGTCCAGGCACGAGGGGAGGAGAGGAGGTCTGACAAATTTTGGTAGTGACAAGACAGGCTTGCCCAGTTCAATTTTTATTTTTTCCCCTATTTAAAGGAAAGGTTAATAAACAAAGTGCTTTTTCAACTAGTAGCAAACAGAAAAATTTATAAATGTTTCTGGCAGGGTAAAAAACTATTTCTTGGTAAAACAAATCAGTAATAATTTTTCATTTGTAAAAAACCTCATTTGCCTGCCAAAAAGATTGAGAGGATATATATAATAGAAAGTAGAAGAAAAATGTATGATGACAAGGGTAGAAATTATGTATTATGAAGAGTTTAGAAACAGTTTTATCAGTTTTGTAAACTAGTATTGCCTTCTCACTGTTTAACAATTTAGAATATTTATAGAAATATTTCAAACATTTAAAAATTCAAAATGATGACAATGAGCCTGGCAAAACCAGACCTGGCTGTGCCTTTCTTTGTCCCTTGAAAGTGTCATTAGAGTTTCTGTCTAATGAAGATTGTGGCATCAGTATTCAGGCTCGTCACCTGCTCCTAGTGAAAAGAAATAAGAATACTTAGGGACAGTTTGGTGCGCGGTGATGTTCTAGCAGAGTAAGACAGAGTGATGCGGGGCTGAGTTGTGTGATTAGGTGTGCTGAAACTCTGTGCTTGACTGCTTAACAAGGTTGTTTTTTCATTTTTGTTGTTTTTTTTCCCTCAGTGGGGTTATCAAATTAGTTTGCTAGGGAAAAATACACATTTAGCAACAAGCAAATGTGCATGGCATGCAAAGCCGTTACCTTCGGGCACCTGCTTCGTCTCTGATCCCTCTTCCCTTTCCTGCTACAGGGGACTACACGCGAACCCAAATCAGCCTGTGCTATTTTCCTTCTTCCCTGTTGCCGGAATGCCCTGATTTACCCTCTGTCTCCTTTGCACGTTGAACTCGTCCTCCGGAGCCAGCACGCACATTGTTTTCTGTTCCTGCTCTGCTCCCCTCCCACTCATTAATTAAACAAGTAATTACTGAGCACCTGCTAGACCTCAGGCGGTGTGCAAGGCACCCAGGCTCCAGTCGCTAATGAGGCAGGTTGCCTCCTCTCCTGGGAACTTGGGGTCAAGGGAGCGACAGGGTTTGGTGGCCCACACTGCTGCTAACCCACTCCCTGTTTCCAGGACTCTTCTGAGAGTTTTGATGTGTGTCCTAGTGTTGAATCCTCAGGACAGCAACACCACCAGGTGGGCCCTGTTCTCCTTGCATGGCATGCAAGAGGAAGCGGTGATGCCACTGGCGCCCACCTGGACGTGCCAGACACAGACATGCAACCCTTTAAGAACCTCTGGCTCTTTCCACTTTTCCAGGACTTGTTTCACATTTGCTCAATCCCAGCACCCTGGATTTTTCTGTTCCCACCCTTGCCCTGATGCCAAGCACCTGCCTCGCTCACAGTGAGTCCTCTGAACCTCGTGCCGGCAGGTGCTACAGGGCCCGCTCCACCCAGGCTTGAGATAGCACCGTCTCTGCTTTACTTAAAGTATGGGCCTGGGTGGCTTCCTGTCTCCCTGTGCCACGCCTGAAACTAGACAGTGACTTTTAACAAGCTCTTCAAGAAGTATTACAGAGCCCCTGGTTATGGGCTCAGAATCGTTGCAGGTGTCAGAGATACGGTGGTGAAAAAGGTAAACAATTCTTACTTTCTAGCACGTATATTGGTAGGTTAGATTTCAAACCAGACCCTTTTGTGTTATTGTGTTTTCATTATTGAGCCAAAAACAGAAGTTGTCTGGATTGTACCCATCATAATCATTAAACTTTTATTCTGTGTTTGTTGTGAATTAGTCTCTTTGATAAGGCATTTATATGTATTAATTTAATCTTCTAATAATCCCACATGGTAGGTCATCTCTTACTCTTGTCATCCTATTTTACAGATGAGGGAACTGAGATTCAGAGTGGTTTAAAGTCACTTAGCTAGTGAAAAGGGCCGGATTCAGTGGTCTCGTTTCAGGCTGTCTGCGCACGCCTTGCATGCCTGGTAAATGCCTGCGAGGGCAGCGGGAAGAGCAGGGAGACACTGTGGAGAGTAGACAGGTGGCCAGCTTGCTCTCCCTTACATTCGGAAGGGGAGAGTGGTTTGTGGGCAGGGAAGACCTGCACCCTGCTTTCTGGTGCGGTCCTGGGAAGTTCACGGGCTCTCAGGAAGAAAGTGTGCCTGACACTGGACTCTTCATTTGTCATATATGGCACAGAGACAGACACAGCCCTCCAACTTCAAGGGTCTCATGACACTGAACCATGCAGTTGTCAGTTGTGAACAATGAGGCTTAAGAACAATGGGCCTTTCCCATTTGGGAGGGAACAACGGGTTCCAGCATTATCCTTCGAGAAAGAGAGGGTCTGTAATGTTTGTACTTAGATTTTCTACCAGCCCGACAGAATGGAGGCTCAGAATGAGATTTGCTTTCATGAAAGGAATTTAAGAAATGATCTTGTCTTGGCATCTGAGTTTATGGTTTGAGATTCAGAACTAAGACACAACAAAGGTCCGTGGGTGCAGATCCCGGGGTCAGGGGCTGTGCTACCATCAGGGTGCACTTAATGAAGTCTATAGTTGAGGGCACAAAACTAATTTTAAATAAACAAATGCAAAACAAAAAATTACAATTGTGTATTATAAGAATCTAAGATGCAATAAGAAGGGATGCCAGGGATGATCCCCCAGGATTGGGGTCAGGGAGAGCTTCCCCTGAGGAATTGATCCCCAAAGGATGGAGATGAGTTACTCGAGAATGTGGGGTGGGATGGGAGAGTCTGAGCACAGAGAATTGCACAAGGCAAGAGTAGAAAGAGTCACAGAATTGAAGAGGCCCAGATGCCTCAGCGTAGCCCGGGAGGAGAAAGGTACCCTGTGGGTTTTGGCTGAAAATACAGGTAGTAGCCAGAAACAGAGTAACTTCATGTGTCATATTAAGGATTTGTAGTTCAATCTTACCTGAAGTTGGGAAACACTGAGGACTTTACAGAATGGAAGGAACACAGTTGGATTTACTTTTTAAAAGATCATTGGAATGGAGAGTGGAAATGGCCAAACCAGTCGAGAGGCTGCTTTTACATGAGTGGAAAGAGACGAAGGTGGCTGATGCTGGGATGGTGGTGAGGGAAAGAGAACTGGATGCACTTGAAATTGATTTTGGGCACATACTCGATAGGACTTGGGGAAGTGTAACATATAGGAGATGATGAAGAAAAAGGCATCAAAGAGATCATCAAGGTGCTGGAGATCGCTTTTACTGTGACGGAATTAGAAACAGATTTGGGAACAAGGTCAAGAATTCAGATTTGGACATGTAAGTTTAAGAATGCCTGTGAAATCCAGGAAGGCACTTAGTCATACTAAATATCTGGGTATTTGTCATTTGTTAAATTAAAACCCACACTTAATTTTTATATGTAATAGAGATCTTTTACTCTCTGTGTAAAGCAGGAGAAATCTGAAGGCCAAGTTCATATCTGCTGATTCCATCTTGAGATATTGACATAAGCCACTGGAATGAATGCAAAGCAAATCCACAAATCTTCCAGTAAGTTCTATAAAGGCAGATATGCATCTGCAGAATAATGTTTATATGAGACATCAGAGCTTTAATTAATATTTAATTGCTCTACTCACTAGCCCAAGATAGATTTTAAGCCGAAGCCTTGAAGTAACAATAACACGCAGATGATTATAGAAAATGAATAAAACTGTCTACTATTTGATTGCGTGTCCCTAATCTGTCTCACCCTCAAAGTCATAAAATAGAAAGTACATAAATTAAAGTTTTCAAAGAAATATTCACAGAATAGTGATGCCTGCATGAATTTATTTGAATAGTAAAACTACATGCTGGCTTTCTTTACGACATTGAGAGGGTAGAGACCGTCGCCTTATTGGTGAGCAGTGATGGTTTGTTTTCTTTTGTTTTGTTTTGTCTACAATCTCAGACACAACTTTCACTTTGGTTGTAAGGATTCCCGTTGTCCCTTTATATTTTACATATTTGCTCTCTTGTTTCTATCTCCTAGATTTTAGATGGAACGTTGGGACCAGACATGAGCTCTAAAGTCCTGTGTTTCACTGTTCCACACCATTTCTGTAGCCTAATCAGAATGTGGTATTTTTTTCCCCTAAGGCACTGCCATATTTTTCTCTCATCATGACACTTAATTTAAAGGTGGCAGACTGGAAGATGCACTGTACTGTGACAAATTTGTAAGCCACGAATTGATCTCTGCTCCACACAGCAATATGCAAGCATGCTATCTTGCAACTTACCATAAATTATGTTTTACTTCTTTGCTCATAGACTTTCTGAGAGCTGAAAGGCGATGCAGAGACGAATAGGGGTCAGTTCCTCACTGTCATCCCTAGCTGCTGGTAATTTATGGATAAGATATAACACCTGTGAGTTATGGTGTCTTTTGTTTGCTTGAGTTGTCCTTTGCTGAGGACTGCAATGCCTACATCATAATGTTTGAGTATTTACTATCATGTACTACAAAAAAACCCCTAAGTCATAGAAGCATGGCATTATACCCATGAGCTATAAGATTTATCCAATCAAAAAGCCATTTCTTCTTTTGGCTTGATGCCTTGTGCTGGTGCACAAGGATGCTGCAGGAATAAGAATATGAGCAAGTCTGATTGAACTAAGGCAAGTTCTTCATTTCACAGTCATTAAAAGAACTGAGAGATTTCCTCACAGTAGGCCTTCAAGAGATAGAATAGTTCTGCCCATCCTCCATCTTCCGAAAAACAATAGCAGGAGGCATTATGCCCACATTGACTTTTTAAAAAGTAAATGTAAGCAACCAATTAGGAGGAATGGAAGGAACACTTACCTTGCTGTTTGAAAAATCTCAAGTGCAAGTTTATTCTCACTATAGCATTTTAATTGCAAAAGAAAGTACAGTCTTAAGTGCACTGGCATTGTTACCTTTAATTAATATTGAGCACACATGCTCTCCCAACTTAACAAGTCACATCCTGATTGTAAGTTAGGCACTTTCTGTACTCTTTACAATCATTACTAGTAATATGGCGCTGCTCATCACTGGCCTAAGTAATGAAAGACAAATCTACAACATCAATTAGAAGATGATGGATTATGTAGGGAGAGGAGAGGATTATATAGGAGAGGATTATGCATTTAGAAGGGCTGAACACGAAGGAGCAGGGATATGCCATAAAAAAACGTTAGCAGCTCTTCCTGCCCATCTACTCATCCCCTCCCGGCAAACATAGCCATGTCTTCGTGTTCGCTTTCAATGTACTTGGCACGTGCATTCACTTTATCCTATTGTAAGATAACTGCTGGTTTGTACCTTTGTTTTTCTATTGATGTCAGTTCTGAAAGAATTAGGAACAGTTGAGATAGGAGTGGTGTGTTATTTTTTAATCTTAGCATTCTTGTAGACCCTGAAAACTTCTTATATGGTAGGCATTCACTTTTTAAACAAACAAGTGAACAGACGAATGGAAAAAAGAAAAAGGGTAACAGAAATACATAGTGTAGGGGCCAAAGTATATTGTGTCTATGAATATGATTATGGTGTTTTCTCAGTATTGCATAATTTAATAAATTTGAAACAGAAATTGTTAGAGAAAGAGTTTAGAGAGGACGAAAGAGGAAAAGGAGAGGGAGAGAGACGGCCTCGAACAAGCACAAACTTTACTGAGGAAGTCCGGGAAGGGCCTCTGCTGCGAAGGGCAAGCCAGGTGCCCCCTGAGCGGTTGGTGGGGTTTTTAAGGGGCAGCGGGTGGAAAAGAGCAGTCTTCCTTATGCAAAGCTAGGTGTCAAAAAGAGACCAATCAGGGCCCAGGCTCGTCATGCAGATTAGGGATTCAGAATCAGCCAGTCAGAGCCCAGGGCCCTTATGTAAATGAAGGATTCAGATTTAACCAATCATGGCTCTGGAAGACAGTACGAGCTTCCAGAGGAGCATTTTTTTTTTTGGGGGGGGTAGGGGTGGAGCTTTCTTTGGCGGGCTTCTGGAGTGGTGGCGACGTCTCTGGCGGGCTTTCCACGTGGGCTTTTTGCATCTGGGAAAGAGGCAAATGCCGTTTGTCCTTTTTGTCCTTCAGAAACCACATAAAGTGTTGCATGGACTTTTGAAAATATATATATGTTAGGTCCAGAGCCGAGAGGGAGACACACGAAGCCTCAGGCATAGCAAAAATGCCATTTATTCGAGCAGATGAGTGGAGGCCAAAGACATCCACCTTGAAGGAGGGACAGCCTTGGGTTTTATAGAGGGTTTCTCAGCGGGGAGTGAGTACCTGGGCCAGAACAGCCACTGCAATAAAAAATGTTTTTTTTAGCAACCAATTTCTGGGACCCCCTACCTCAGTCTCATCCTGTAGAGACAAGGGAAAGGGGTGGTCTGGTCCTTATCTAGGGGGATAGGAATGCCCTGCTGTCTGCTAGATTTTACAACCTCCGGGGACTCCCCAGACCGCTGCGGCTGTTGTTTCACCAACCTCAGTTTTCTATTAACTGCCTTCCATCCCATACATACTTTCCGAGTTCCTACCTGGAACCAACCTAACAATATACAGGTGGCCCCCAATGTACAATAGTTCCCCTTAGGAGTTTTCAACTTTACAATGGTTTGAAATTGATAGGCTTTCAGTAGAAACTGTACTTCCAGTACCCACACAACTATTCTATTTTTCACTTTCAGCATCGTGTTTAGTAAATTACATTAGATGTTCAACACTTTATCATAAAATAGGCTTTGTGTTAGATGATTTTGCCCAACTGTAGGCCAACGTAAGTATTCTGAGCCTGTTTAGGCTAGGCTAAGCGATGACGTTCAGTGGGTTAGGTGTACTAAATGCATTTTCCGCTTACGATATTTTCAATTTACAATGGGTTCATCAGGGCGTAAACCCATCATAAGTCAAGGAACATTTGTATTCTGTCTTCAAAATTCATATGTTAAAAACTATCAATGTCAAAATAGTCTTCCAAAACATATTCTAAAATAGGGAAATCTCAAATATGGGAAAAACATATGCAGAGTTTAATAGCACAACCCATTGGAAATCCTTTATCTGAAAAACTACAAGTAATCCAAAATAAAGTATTATAAGTTATCTGTAGAGGGATTTAGTTTTAGGAAAAGGCTGTCATTGTTTATGTGAAATAAATATTTGTGAGTGTCTTTTATATTTGTGCTTAATTCCACTATACTATGATACCCAGATAGACGTGTTTGTAGGGTAAGTATATGAATTCCAATACTATTTCCTTTCTGCAGTTTTGTTCACAATAATTACAGCAGCAACAATCACATGTGCATATACTCTATTTCCTCCAGTTTTTAAGCTACTTCGCAGTTGCCTGATATTTTAATCCTATTACATGCTTTATTATTATTCCAATATATATAAAGAGAAAAAATGGAGATGTGTAGGTGGGATAGATTAGGCTGGTATAAACTCTCTGCATATAAATGTATGCATCGAAAGGTAGGTATTGTGATACTCACTAAACAAATTCAATTAAAATCTTACAAAGTAGTTTACAAAGCTGACCATATCTGCCATAAAAGTGTCAACATTTGTTAGCCTTCTGTGTCCTCTTTTTGTTTCTGGTCTAATTCAGGCCACTTCCCATTTGGGGAATTTCTGGATTCCAAGACTAAAGTTCAGTGAATTTTGCCTGTTACAGTACAGTTTTCCTCCTTTTTGTCATAAGGGCATATAATTATGGGAAATGTGAATTAGAATAAGAGAGAGCAGTGATTAAAGAAGGTAACAGGATAGATTTTAAAAAACATAAGCCCATTTCAGGGAGTTTAAAGTTAAGATAAAATTCTAGAGTGAATTCTTGTAAAATGGCTACAAGCTTTCAGAAAGGAAATGGTAATCATTATAGGATAGAACGAATTAACTAAGTTAAGAAAGACCAGCACAATTCACAAGTGCAAAGATGTGGAAACAACCCAAGTGTCCATCAATACATGAGTGGATTAACAAAATGTGGTGTTATGTATACCATGGAGTACTACTCAGCCATACAAAAAATGACGAACTACCTATTGCATTATCCTGAATGAAGCTGGAGCCCATTCTTCCAAGAGAAGTATCACAAGAATGGAAAAACAAATACCACATATACTCACCATTAAATTGGTACTAATGTGCACGTATGGAAAGTAACATTCATAGGGTGTTGGGCAGGTGGGAGTAGGGGAGGAAGGGCTGGGTAAATTCACACCTAACGGGTGCAGTGCATGCTGTCTGGGGAACTGGCATGCTTGTAGCTCTTACTTGGCGATGCAGAGACAATTTATGTAACCAAAGCGTTTGTACCCCATAATACTCTGAAATAAAAAAAAAATAAAGTAAATTTAAACAATAAAGTAAACAAATAATTAAAAAGTTGATTTTGACCAAAAAACCCACCAAATTATTAAATACTTTTTGAAATGGTGCTTTTAGGTGGAATTATTTGGATAATGCTGTAAATGTGGCATATCTGAATTTCAATACGCAATGTGACAAAGACATTTTCTACAGTACTCTGGGCAAGACAGTGAAATGTGGATTGTATGGGCATCGAAGTAAATTTGTAAATGACTGAAAAATTTTATTTCACAAATGCTACTGCTGGTTTATGATTCTCCTGGACAAATGTCTAGGTGGCCATGCTGCGGGCCTGTGTCCTCAGCCCTGTTGTGCTCACTATTTCATGGTATGGTGACCAAAAGAAGGTAAGAAGAAGCCCGTTCTAATGAGATGAAACTTAACAGGGACTATGAAGAAATGGTGGGATAGTACCTAGAATTTTAGAGGAGTCCATGTGAAAAAGACTTACAGCCCTCCACTTTCATTATTTTGTAAGTTATGGTTTTTTTCTTTAAAAAAAGTATTTAAGGGAAGACAATCTATTTTCTTGAACTAACTGTTGCAGAAAGCTTAGAGCAGAGAGCATTTTCTTCTGGTATAGCTGCCTTTGGGCTGGGTCTTTGTGCCAGGAAAGTGAGGATCATCAGGTTGCAGAATTTGGAGAAAGAAGAAAATGTCAAATTCAGATATTTATCCAGAACTTGAATGTGACTTCCTCTTTTTAAAATTATTTTTTACTTTCCATAAAATAAAAACTTTTAAAATAGGAGATTTAAGGTCAAGCTGGATATATACTTTATGCTAAGACTTACTTAATACTTACTCACTGATAAAACCCACACCATTACAATTGAGTCATTAAAATAAACAGTAAGTAAACTCAGCACAGTAGAGTTAGACACATTTCTGAAATTAAATGGAAGGCAAATGTAGTTATGAAAACAAACAAAAATGTTACCTGAAAGTGAGAACAAATCTTTTACAGTACACTATTTTAATAGACACTCATGTTTAATTTTAAAGATGAAAATACTACCACATTTTAAATATAGTAAGTTCTGGCACAATTTAATGAGAAAGAATAAATAACAGTCAATAAAACTAAAAACAAGATGCATAAAAACCATGGTGCATAAAATTCTAACGAAGATTTTTAATTTCTTTTGCTAAAATGTGGTTAAACAAAGAACTATCATATTGGATTGGATGGTGTTACCTGCAGACTTTTCTTTCTTGAGTCAGAGCTTAAAGAAGTGATTGAGAATTTCAGATGGAATTGAAGGACAAAAGGTTAGTCTCTCCCAGCTGTATTGACACAGTTGGGTCACACGGGCCAGCTGAACCTTGATTTGACAAAAAGTAGTTGTGACTGCTCCAAAGCAACATGGTTCATGCAGTAAAAGCTAATACCTGGGTTTCCAAACATTCCTGATGAGTAAAGTTAGAAATGGGCAGACTGTCTCAAAGTCTACATTTCAGTGAAGATAAAGTAAACACTGAATGTCGGTCCATGTGCCTGTGTGGCTGTTACTTTGAATGCAAAGTAAAAAGGTGCTCCGTTAGTTACACATTTCAAGGGAACTGGTAGATCTTTGAATGTGAACCATTGTGACTCACAGAGCCACATAGATTAAAATAGAAACGATTGGATAGTTATCTAAAACCTTCAGAAAAATATATCAAAGGCAAGATGTTACATGCTTGACTCAGACATCTTTCATTGTAAGTGAAATCTTTGTTCCTGCTACAATTCATTAACATAATTATTATGGGAATTTGGTTAAGTGTGCATGCAAAAGGACAGTTACATCTTTAAATGGGGCTAATGGCAGCTGCAGTATGTTAGACAAAGAATTGTATAGACTCAAAATCTAACTCTTTACATGCCGTGGCTGGACCTCCATTCCCATCTCATTTATGTTTGCTTGCTAGCTTTCATGAATTTAAACTACAATTCTAATAAAGGCTCATAAACATTATCATAATTGTATTTCTTTCAAAACTTCAAGGCATCCATTGACAACTGATTATTTATTACCGAGCTGTGACACATTTTTGGCTGTCTTTATGGCCATGCTCATTTGGATGACATCCTTTGACCTGATTTAGTGAATTTGAACTTGGCAATTAACAAGCAAAAACCCAAACAAAACCTTGCATTAGACTGAATGTAGAGAAAAGTCTGTGGTTAACCCATATGTTACTTTACCTTTCATGCTGAATTTGTTTTTCTATTTCTGCATAGCTCAGGAAATCTATATAAATTATGGAAATCACCAATACCTAAAATACAAGTGAAACACACACATACATACATGTGTGTACACACTCACACATACATTTGAAATTTAATGAATATAATTCAAAATTTGAAATGTAAAAAGCTTTATCAAATAGCTTTCTATGATGAGAAATTGGATCAACACAGCAAAATTAGTCATCCAGTCAAAAGTCTGCCCCATTTAATGTTGGTGCCTGAGCACCCCTGGGTGATCTGACGGGTATGTAAAAATTTTGGCAGAAGATCATGCTTCTTTTTTTCGCTCTGAGCTGTGCTTTATATACCAATCTTGTACTTTTACAGACAGTTTCAGTTAGTGAACATTTATATATTTTTTGCTGCTGTGATTTCTTTACTCCCCAATCAGCCTGAAGCCGCAGGCATAATTACTGCAGTGGTTCTCTCTCCAAGAAGGCTGGGACTGGCGCCTCCAGAGGGAGAATGAAGACTGGGAAAGAAACTTAAGGAACTGTTTCAGGCTCTTGTTCAGGCGGGGCTTAAAAGTAGAAACAGGATAGTTTGCTATGAAGAATAAGATCTTCTAGTAGTCATGGTAGAAAAGAATATTAGGAAAAAAATGATGAATATTATCTTTAAGTTGAAGGAAAATTTGCTTATTAAAAGCTTTCCCCATTCAGACCACCATATGACTTACACAATGCTGGGATGTTCAAGAAAATTATCTGTGTGCCCTTTTTTCTAATGTTAAAAATACAGACTAGGATTTTTTTGGTCTTGGTAGTTTATTCTAAATCATATTACAAATGGGGTGAATTTAGTTTGTCTTCAGCACAGCATAGTAACAACAACAGCATTTAATATTCAATGAGGGTGCAATAGACCGACTACGGCATGTGATGATTTCATTTATTCCTCCTGACCCTTTGACTCAGGTACTATGTTTTACAGATGAAAAAACTGAGATGTAAAACATTTAAGTAACTTACCCAGGCTACAGGATTCAAGTTTTTACTTTTACATTAGAGTTGTTGCTCCTCATCCCCAAATTAATAATTACATATTATTATATAAATGAATGTGTGTTATTAATTAGTAATTTTTTTGTTCATTCATTTATTCTATAAATATGTAGTAAGCATCTACTCTACAGCTGTGCACAAAACTGCCAAGAATCCTTCCCCTTGTTTAGTATATGTTCAAAGGGGAAAATGGACAATAAAATATATATAATGAATAAGCAAATGATATTATCAGATACAAGGTCATGAATACCATTGATAATAGAGAAAGTAGAGTAGATGTGAGGCATCTGGAATGCTGGAGAGGGGGTGGGAGAGCAGACTGCTACATTAAACAGGGTTACTTAAGAATGTGAGATTTAGGCCAGGTGTGGCGGCTCATGTCTATAGTCCCAGCACTTTGGGAGGCTGAGGCAGGAGGATTGCTTGAGCCTAGGAGTTTGCACTTGCAGTGAGCCATAATCACTGCACTATAGCTCAGAAACACAGTGAGACCCTGCCTCAATAAAACAACAACAAAAAGAAGAATGTGATACTTGAGCAAAGGCTTGAAGGACGTAGATACTTCCAAGATGTTACAACAGGATTGACAACAACCCTTTCCCTCCTGCCCACTCACCTGTCCCAGGTTGATATGGGTGTGTGAGGATGTGTTACCATTGCCATGCACCTGGGACAGAATGACAGGATAACAGGATGTTAAAGTTGCCCCTCTTTACGAGAACAGAGCATTTCCCCCTGGACACCTGCACTGGGTACAACAGACAACAGTCCCCAAGGTGTGATCATATTCGGTCCTTCCATTCTCTGTGTAGGTTAGTTACTCGTTCCTCATGTTAGATTTTCCTCACCTCTGTGTGCAAGGTCAACGCCTTGTTAATCTTTATATACCCCTGTGACCACTTCTACAAGCCCCACTATTTATTCCAATGCTTCACAGAAAAGTACTACATGAATTTTTATGTATTGCAAAAATATATTTTTCATGCTAAAGATAAATTTCTTAAAAAAGAATCAAACTTTTTGGGGAAATTACCCACCAACTACAATAAGAAGAATCAGATTGTAGGAAAACATAAAGTTCTTTATTTTAACTAGACATTTGCTAGTGGTTTCTTTTGTTTTTGTTTTTTTCTGGTACCCAGAAGAAAGCCTTAACATGCAAAAGAAAGTTAAAAGAAAATGTCTAATGGCTGAGACTGTGAGGACAAATTTCTTTCTGTCCCTTTTATGGTTAACATGTCTTTATTCCTGTTACTTACCAAATATAGCTGGTTTCATATTGAGCTACTATTTCCTATGATAAAACTTGAAACATTTATCTATGTATTTATGTATAGTTTTAAATTGACTCAGACACATGGTTGCCTTAAAATGGTGAAATAGTTCTTATGAAAAGCAAACTATCCATTAAAGCCAGGAACATGCTGGCAGGAACTTATGCTGTGCTATTGAAAGGGGAGCTGCTGAAAATAGCCAGTGCTAAATGAGGTAGTGAATTTGTTGATTGGTTTGCTGTGATTATTTTCTCCATCATTTTCCAAAAGAAGGAGCAGACGTGAGCTCTCGCAATTTCCTATTTTTTCCTTGCTCCCCAGATTTAGATCATTGATTGCATGATTTTCTCATTGCTCATCTTTCCAGAAAGTCCATGGCAAGGAGGTATTCTCTGCCAACCCACACGGGAAGGCAGTGACTAACAGGGAATGTGTGTCACTTCTCCACGGACCAAGCAGCTCGACTTAGTCACATGTGTAAGTCAATTGAAAAGAGACCTTGGTAATTACAGACATGAGTAGATTTTTTTTCTCCCCATGGTGCACCAGGGAATTCTAAACAATCATTTGATTAGTCATAGAAATATGTCACCTCTGCAGACTTTCACACTACACTTCAAATGAAACTATTAATTTCTCTTAATGGTGTAAACATGTATCCTGTTTTATATTCATAATCTCTTTATTCCAAACATACCAACTATTTAAAAATTAGTGCTAATGTTCAGCTGTTATGGTACCTGACATAACATATTCATTCATCAAGCAGTTAGTCATTTTTTAGTGTGGACACTACATTGTTCTTCCCTCCAAAGAAGAATCTAGATTTGCCTCCAATCTAGAAACATGACCAGATGTCCCATTTGACATAGATCAGAAAGCTTGATACTTAATTTTTGGCAAGCATTAAAGAGTTTAGATGCCCCACACCTATGGAACATATCAAGTAATCTGAAGTCAAGAAGTGCACACCTAATTATGGATGCTTAACAATGAACACTTTCCAGGGACATTTCTAGGAAATCACACAAATTAAGTGCAATGGTCAAACTAGTTAGATGGCAGCCTTGAAAGTCTTAACACTAGTGTCAGACACTTCATTCTCTTACCTACCTTTTTTCCCTAGTTGCCAGAATTGGGGAAAACAGGCAGAAGAAGTATGAATGGGAAAGTTGAAGCCAAATAAGTGATAGATTATTTATTTACAGCTGTGCCTAAGTTCTCCTCTCCAAAAATAATGAGAATGGCTACCTAAAAAGCCACCACCCATCTGGAGACAGCTGCCCTCTGATTCCCTTCAGAACTCTGTGGAAGAGATTGGCTTAGAGAAAGGCTTCTCCGGAAGAGGTTTTCCTCTCACCTGTGACCTTCTGTGCAATTCTACTGCATTAGTCTTTGTCCATGCCTGTGTTGTTTTCATGTGGTTTTATGGACTCCAGATTCTCCACCTTTAATCCAGTTTTAGATACGCAACTGCCAAATCAGCTTTCTGAGGCAGCGCAGCAATAATCACATTCCTATTTTGCTCAGAACACTTTACCCATGTGCAACTACTATGTGCACAAGTATAATACAGGTGTAAAAACAAATATATAATTACAGGATAATTAGAGGAAGAATTTATCAAGTAGCAACTAGGATTAGGTGATGTGACTATGTGAGCATCTTTCAATTTTTTTTAGTTTTTGTATTTACCAAATTTTCTTTTTTCTTTTCTTTTTTTAGACAAGAGTCTTACTCCGTCACCCTGGATAGAGTGCAGTGGCATCATCGTAGCTCACTGCAACCTCCAACTCCTGGGCTCAAGTGATCCTCCTGCCTCAGCCTTCTTATAGAAGGGACTACAGGCATGCACCACCATGCCCGGCTAATTTTTCATTTTTTTTTATTTAGAGATGGGTCTTGCTCTTGCTGAGGCTGGTCTTGAACTCTTGAGTTCAAGATATCCCCCCGGCATCAGCTTCCCAGAATGCTACGATTATAGGCATGAGCCACTGTGCCCGGTCTACCAAATTTTCTATAGTATAATGAATTACTATTAATTTAGTAATCAGATAGAAAAAATATTTTAAATATATATAATATAATATAATTATATGTTTTCCTTTTTCTAGTTCTCTCTCTCTTTTATTTTGTGCAGTAAGAGCAGCAAGATGTACCCACTGGTTTCTTTAAAGTCATGGTCTTTGAAAGGTCAAACAGGGCTTAGGAGGGAAAAGAAATAGGAACTTAGACCATTAGAGGAGAATAAATGAAGTTTTTACAGTTCCTCCATTATTTATTCCAGCTCATGACATAAATAGTTACATAAAAAATTCAGGCTGAAGGACTAACTAGGAATGACAGGTATTCTTTGCTGGAGTGTCCTGTGGGCACATACCCTTAGAGAGCCAAACGTTGTGGTGACAAGGAGCTGGTCAGGAAATTACGACCTTGGCCATTTCCACTCAAGAACCACTGCTAATGGGCAGCTTTGACCAGCCTCGAGGAAGCAAAACTCTTTCCCGAGGAAGGGGCACAGAAAGAAATAGGAACATTTGGGAGCCCAAAGTAACAGAATAACATTTAAGAAAAGGATTTCAGTCCTTACCGTGAGGTGGGTGGAGGAGGGAAGGGTGAGAGGAAATGCAACCCTAATTGGAGAAGCTGTCTTGGGAGGCAAGTTGGGTCCCAGAGGTCCCCAGCCCTGGGGGTGCCATTCCCATTGTAATCGACTTGACTGGCGCACCTCCAAGGTTGAAAAGTGCAGTGGCCCCACAGAGCAGAGCATCCTGTCCAGTATTGTAAATGGGGCTCCCTTTGGGGAGGGGTGCTGGGGTTGGGAGCTACCAAACAACAGTCTCGGAGGGAGCACAGAGGGGCAAAGGAGAGATTAGCAATCGTTGATGACTGATGTGGCACAAAGGACTCGACAGAGGTGCTAGACCCTCAGTCTGGAGGACTGGTCTGATATAAAGGAGGGAAAGAAACCTAGATACAATAGAGTAGAAGAGAGTATTGGCTCTGGTCTACAATTGCTTGGGATGGTTTTTAAGCTGTGTGATGTGCCAGATTTCGTGTGGTTTACTTGCTATCTCTGTGCCTCAGTTTTATTATATTATTGTTCTTAAAGGAGTGAATGCATATGAAGCACTTGGCCCACAGGAAATGGCCAATAAATGTGGCTACTGCCACTTTGCACTGCTCACCTCTTGTAGGCTGCATTTTGGAAGCACAGATACTAGCCTGTAACTAGACATTCTCAGAGAACCCAGAGAGGAGGCTCTGGAGAGAGAGAAGAGAGAAAACTGGGCACCCCACTTGACCACGTCCTGAGATTCCTGAAGCAGGTGACTGTGTCCTTTTGGAGGCATAGAGAGAGATCTTTTCCAATAGTCCTCCTCTGCTGTCTAATGCATTTCTGTGAAGAGATAGGAGCCTATTTATAAAACTTGATCCATTCCCTCCTCCTCAGACCTTGTGGGTTGACTTTCCCATGTTATGAGTTCGCTGAAAGCATAAAGAATTATCACAATCACCTTTCACTTAAAGGTAATTTGGGTAGTTAATCATAGGTGGTTTGGATAGTTAATCGGAAGGATGGCATATTGGACAAATCCGTCCTATGAACCAGGCATTTGTTGGGAGGCTGTGGGTCCTGCCCAGGTCGTCACCCTCCTGTCACTGCTCTGTGGGCTTTTTGGGTCTGGCATCTGACTTCTGCAGTGAGATGTAACAGAGAGGGGTCCTCATTACTGATGGGTTGCTACACATTGTTGTCCCCGTATCCTCACATGGGGACTGCTCGACTGCCAGGAAAATGGCGTCCGGTCCCTTAATGCCTGGGGTGTTGAGACAGGTAACCTGATTAATTCCTTACTGCTAGCCTTCCAGGAGGAGGTAACACAGTCCACTGCTGGCTGGATTTCAAGTGCTAGAAAAGCTGGAGCTTGCTTTTTGCAGTGTTAGATGGAGTTCAGATGGTGGGAGCTAGAAAGATACAACATAGTGAAAATTACATCCATTACCTTAAGAGCAAGCAGTCTAGGGAAATAGTGTTTTCAGTCCTTAATAGTTTGTCAAGGCACACTGCCAATAGTTCTTTTGTTTTTTTGAGAATCAGTTCATGTTTCTGATTCAAAAAGTCAGCAGCAGGGCAAAGGACATTTAGAAAAGGGAAGAAGAACTTACTTTGTTTCAATGTGTAGGTGTCATAAACCCGTGAAAAAGGAGTTGTAAGCTACGTGTTGCTTGGCGTCCTCCTTTGCCCTTAATAACTAGAGAAGACGAGTTTAAAACTCCATTTCATATCTTCTGGAGAGTTCAATATGCTTTCTAATAATTCCGTGAATTCGTGGATATGAGTGTGAGTGTGTGGGCGTGTGAGGGTATGTGTGTGTATGTGTGTGTAGGGGATAATTAGAGTAATTTCTGGGTCGTAATTCTGGTCTCTGTTGCATTCTTTGCTGCTATTCCTTTATCTCCAACTTAGCATTCATGTAAATGTTGACTTCACTCCGTTTCTTAATTTTTCCACCAAAACCAAAACAAAGCCGCAAACCAGAAGCCTTTATACTATATGACTACAAGATTTTTTTGAAGATCTAGTGAGCCAGAGGAAGATTTTATTACTGGAATGTGACCAGCTCAGAGCTCATCACTAGGTATTCCTGTGCGTAGGATGGAAGTTGTACCAACCTTTCGCAAAGCCCGTGCTCCTCCGTCTCTCCCGTTCTCTTCTGTGTGCCCTGTTTCCTCTGCTTCCTCTCAGGCCCCTCCCCAACTACTATTAATTTCTAGAAAAGTACTAATCAACTATTTCATTTTCCCATTTCCTGCTCCCACATTTTCAAGGTATCACCCTTCACCCCAAACAGCTTATTAAGGTATTTTCATAAAGGAAGGAAGGATTCTCCAGTGCCAGCTTTTACTTTAATTACTCAAAAACTCTGATACTTGATTTTTTATAGGTTTGGTGGCATTGTGATGGAGTCCATTCCACTTGGAATTTAAGTAACGAAATCTTCTGGAACCTCCTCTCTGCATTGCAATTCTTGTCTATACCCCAAACACCCCATTTGTCCTCATCCCTCTTCCTGCTTCTCTGACCAGTCATAGGGTGTCCCCTATACCTCTCTTCCTCCTTGGAACACATGAGACACAGACAGCCTTGGTTTTCCTCCTAATCAGCAGTGTGGAACCAGATCATCCTTAGCTCATAAAGGCAAATATCTGATCTCTCCCTGACCATAGGATATATCTTAAATTGACAAATGTCTTTCTTTAGAATGTGGCAAAGACCTGCCTGACATCTTTCTTAGGGATAAAATATTATTTGTTTTTGAGAGCCCTGGAATTTAGAAAATAAACTCCCTCATGCTCTAGCTTTCAGGACCTCTTTCTGTTTGTAAAAGGAATATACAGTTAGAGTCAGGGTGGCTATTTCTGAGTCACTTCACACATTCAATAAAGGCATGTTACCGCGTGTCTTCGTCCGTCTGGTCTGCTGCAACAAACTACCAGAGATGGCGTGGCTTATAAACAACAGAAATTTACTGCTCACAGTTCTGGAAGCTGGAAGCCCCAAATCAAGGTGCTGGCAGATTCGGTGTCTGGTGAGGGCCTACTTCCTGCTTCAGAGAGGGTGTCTTCACACTGTATCCTCATGTAGCAGAAGGGGCGAGGGGGTTTCTGGCATCTGTTTTATAAGGACACTAATCCCACTTGTGAGGGCTCCACCTCATGACCTAATCACCTCCCAAAGGCTCCATCTCCTAACATCATCCCAACAGAGACTAGGTTTCAACACAAATATTCAGTTTATCGTATGCCATATTCTGATCCAGTGCTGAGATTGGAAACAAACAAGCAATTTGGTTTATCTCAATATCTTTATTTCCCTGTCAGGGTATTCAATAACAGTAAATGTTTGATTCCTTAAATGATGTTCAAGGTGCAATTTCCTGAACTGCCCTATCAAGTTCCACTTTTAGAAAACCTTTTTGGTAATGTCAGTGATATATTGCTGAACGATAAAAGGAATTTACACAGTAGGTGTTTTCTTTTTTTTTTTCTTTTTCTTTTTTTTTTTTTTTGAGACAGAGTCTCACTCTGTTGCCCAGGCTGTAGAGTGCCGTAGCATCAGCCTAGCTCACAGCAACCTCAAACTCCTGGGCTTAAGCAATCCTTCTGCCTCAGCCTCCCGAGTAGCTGGGACTACAGGCATGTGCCACCATGCCCGGCTCATTTTTTACATATATTTTTAGTTGTCCAATTAATTTCTTTCTATTTATAGTAGAGACAGGGTCTCGTTCTTGCTCAGGCTGGTCTTGAACTCCTGACCTTGAGCTATCCACCCACCTCGGCCTCCCAGAGTGCTAGGATTACAGGCGTGAGCTACCGCAGTAGGTGTTTTCTTATGAAAATGATATATGTATATATTCAGTTTCATTACTTGCCTTATAGGTGTTATTGAAAGTGTGCCCCACAGAAAGCCAAATCCGCATCTCTGGGTCTGTCCACTGGAGAACACAACCCAAAAAAGTGTCTCACACATAATTCTGCATATTCTTTCCCATCCACCTACTTGTTTCAGGTGAAAATTTAGAAGATGGTGTAGGAGATGGTAAAGGCCAAGAAGGAAGGAATCTAGGAGCTTGAAGGAGCCTTCTCTGTATAATCACAAATTTGGACTTGATGTGAATAAGAACTAAACTACCATTGTGGTTGGATATATAGGAAATACATTTGTTTGAATATATTAATAGAAATACACACACATACACACACACAGATGTTGGACACATATTGGAATTGGTTTGTTATAGAAGTTCCAAAGATATTTTTTCCCCTACCATTATGATGGGCCTAATGGACATTGACTTTTCTTCCAGTTTTTTCCAGAATTGTTTTCCAATGTTTTATTACACAGTATTTCTCTAGCTCAGAGACTGGCAAGTTATGGCCACAGGCTGAATCCAGCCCTATGCCTATTTTTGTATGGTCTATAATTAAGAATAATTTTTACATTTCTAAGTGGATGAAAAGTTTCAAAAGAATAAGTTTTACGTCACATGAAAATTATATGGAATTCATATTTCAGTTTCATAAATAAAGTTTTATTGGAACACAGCCATGCTTATTCACTTATGTATTCTCCGCACGGCTTTCATGCTACCATGGCAGAGTTGGGTAGATACAGAGACCTTATGACTCACAAAGCAGAAAATGTTTACTTTCAGCCTTTTACAGAAAAAAAGTTTGCTGATCCTTGCTTACAAGAATAGTCTCAAGGGCCACTCCTCTCTACCAAGAACCTGTTCAATCTCTTTGCCATTAGTTCACTAGTTTCTCCATTCATTCATTCTTCCGTCAAATATTTACCAAGTGCCTCCTTACTACCAAACTTTGTGCTACACATTGGGATGAGGGACATATCAAATCATAGGATTACTAGGAACACAACGGAAAGAGGAAAGAAGAAAGGTATTACAGGAAGAAGGAGCATACGAAGGCATGGGTGATGAAATAATGATTATAACGCTGACCACCCTGTAGTGAACAACTAGTGTAATCATTTCCAGTTTATATGGAATGTGAGGTGAGCACTGTGCCACACCCTTTCCGTGATTGCCTCACTAAATGTTCAGAGCTACACTTTCGGGCAGATTAATCATAATTTATCAAAATTTAAATGAAGAAACAGATTTAAAATGTTTGTATAATTTATCCAATTCACACAGCTAAAGACTGGTATAATGAGGACTCAAACTCAGGTCCTTATTGCAGCTTCTACCTGGATGTACTGGGAAGGTGCATTGAAATCTCACAAGTATCTAACAACATATTTATTATTAGAATCAATTTTTGATTATCTGTAACGTGGAAGAGATATGGGATTAATCCTTTTTTCTATTAGTATTGATCAGGGCATCGGGGATCAGAGATGTGCTTTCCTTCCCAGTAAAACCTTGTGATTTTGGCAGAGGAGCTCCTCTGCTTTGCCCCACAATGTTCTGCCCCCGATCAGTCTTTGTGGGGTGGGGGAAGGGGAGGCAGAGCCACCAGAACTAGATTTTGGCCTATGGTTTCAATGCATGCCCTGATTTTCCCACCTAAATGTCTATAATTATTCTTAGAATTTCTGCTTTGGTGTATTCTAAATGGCTAGATGTGTTTCTGGGACTTCTATCATGCTACATCCAAATTAGGTCTTATTTGATTCCGTTTTACAAGTACACAGGCAAATGAGAGTCAGAGAATTACAGCAACCTGCCCAAAGCCATACAAAGTTGTAAATGAAAGAAAAAAGGATTTAAGACCAGATCTGTTTTTGTATGAATAAATAAATAAATAACAGAAACAAACACAAAACTCTCTGTGCTCTGTGTACAATAACGGGTTGTAATCCATGAACAAAAGGCATTGTGTGTGTAAACCTCATGCTTAGAACTCCATTTCTAACAGATATCCTTTTCTCTTTATCTTAGAATAAGGACTATTCTCTGTAATGTAAGAGTTCTGTTGTCTCTCACTCCTATCCTTTCCTTCAGCACTGTGGCTGTCCCTGTTTCAAATGGCTCCCTCTACCTTTAACAATGTTTAAAACATGTGATGATGCTATTAATTGGGGTTTATGTGGGGGAGATTACCAGTCCCCTCTCCTTCCATGCTCTGGGAGGATTCAGTGTTCAAAGACTTCTAGTCAATGCCTCACACTGAGTTAGCATGTCTCCAGAATTTGGAAGTAAGTTTAAAATAGGATGAAACAATTGAAATAGATGAAATTAGCTTCTGAAGTGGGCCTTGTTTTAAGAGATCTGTTCATCTTTGGCTAGTTGGAAATACCTAGCTCCAATTCAGTGAAGACAATGTCTCATAAAAATATGATCAAACTCAAAAAAATATTTTGTGTTTCCATCAAGTTCATCAAAAACTTTTTTAAGAAAAAAAAGGGTTTTAATCTGATGTCATCTATATGGAAAAAGAAAACTTAAAACACAGATTTAGGAAGCATTAATTTATTTCTATTCTGGATAGGCTCAGAATTTTTTTTTTTTTTTTTTTTGGAAAAGGTACATTATTTTTTGAGGAGCAGTATTGCCTGTTATGTGGAAAGATTGTTTTTTAATTCAAATTTCACCATGACATGAATTAAATATTCTTCAAACTTATCTGCCTTCATTTTTTCAGAGCCCATGTTGATCAACAAACATTTTGAAGATAAATTCCATTTCTATAGTACATTGAGTATAATGGACAGTGGAAATTGGTGTTAAAGTAGCTAAAAATTGATAAATTTGTATTCTAATTTAACTCCAGTAATTGATTAGACTTATCCTGTCTTACTGAATTCATTTAATTCTATGTTCCCTGAAAAATATTTAATTTTTGGCCGAGCCTATGGTGTGTGATGAACGGCTAGGAAGGCTGGAAGGACCTGGCTGCTCTGGCTACAGGGTTCCTTCAATGACAACTTTGTAGCTTCACAAATGCACAAATGCAGTGTTTGCTTTCTTGTCCAAACAGCTCTTTTGTGTAGCCATGTTTAAACACTGACAACACTGCTGGCCAATTTATCTAAAAGGCCCATATTCTAATTCACTGAAGAACATAAATATGGAAACTACTAGTTCGTATCTTTTACACTACTGATGAAATAATTAGCAGATAGACTGATCTAGGCTCCACTCTTAGAGAAAACAAAATCATATTTTAATAATAAAGAGAGAGCTGGGAGGAAAGTAAAAATAATCAGCTTTCATTCTGCCATTTCCCATCGAGGTGAAACCAAAGAGGTTAAAAGAGTTTTAATTGTGTTGCTTATATGAGTAGACAAAGCATTTAAACAAAAGTGTGCCTAACTACATTTTTCTATTTCTTTAAGATTTAGCATAATTCCAAAATTGTGTTCTTTATATCATTCTATTTTGAACGGTCCATATAAACTTGTTTTTAATGAGCGATGACCTCCCTGATTTTCCATACAGTCTCACAGGTGGGATTTCAGTCCACGTTGAGACGCTCACATCAGTAAGAACTACCAGTATAGTTCATCAATCTTGTTAATGAGCTGACTATTGGCCTCCCTCTGGTGTGACATCCTGGTCCTCTTGATCTTTGCAGAAAGGAATTAGTGCTGGCATTCTGTGGAAATCTCCAAATGGGTTTAATTGGAATTTTTCAGGGTAAGATAGAATGTTCAATTTTTAGCGTAATGATGATGCTGGGACTATAAGCATACCAGATTTGAGTTCAGTTAAGGTAATTATGTGGGCAAAAATAAAAGTGCAATTAGGTTGTTCCAGTCTCTACGAATTGCAATTATCGAGAACGCTAACCTAGAGAAAATAGGTTCATTCTTTAAATTTTACTATATCTCACAGGTTTGCTCCTTTTATTTTCATCTGGTGGTGGGAGAAGAATTCCCCAAGACACTTCCCAAACACTAATTTAAAATATTCTTTCTTTTATAAAAACATGGTGTTAAAAAAGTAGTTCTTCAAAAAAATAAATCAAAGGAAGATAGCTTTCTCTCTTTTTTTATAAACAATGAAGAAAAATATGAGAGAAGTATAATTTTTGATGCTATTTGCCGAATTGAAGAAATAGTTAGCATGTGGAAAAGAAAAGACATGAATTATAATAAAAGTTTGACAATTTTGGCCAGGCTGATTATTTTCAGGTTGATTACTGATAAATCAATTGCTTTGTCACAAAAAAAAAAAAAAAAATTCATATATTGTTAAAACATTCCCAGTGTCTGCAACACAAGATGACTCATCTGATCACTCTGATTCTCACATGATTGAAGGAGGCTGAATTCATGGCAAGTCCCAGACTGTGGCAGTGACTGGAAAGATTACACCTCACACCTGGTAATTCTGGTTTATGAAATACAAAATATCCATTTCAGGACTGTCAGCTAAACAGAGTTTCTAGTTTAACAAAATGAAAGTACACATTGGCAAGGAAATTTGTATTTTTTTAAAAGTTGGTGATTGTAGCATCATTCATAGCTATATACTCAGAAGAGGATATAGTTGTTTACCCTATTAAATAGTTCTTCTCCTCCAGATACCAACCTGTGTCTTTATTTAACCCATTACAAACATGCTATGCCATGAATTGTTTGATCGAGTCCTTTTAACCTAACAATTCCAAGGACCTTTCCTAAAAGAATATATATGTATATATTTTTTCTTTGAACATTAAATGCGGAAGCAGAAATTTGTCCTCCTTTTATTTTTTCAGTGAAGTTTATTGGCCTAAGTATAGGAAGTAAGGCTAAGAAGCTAAATGATTGCTTCTGGACTGCATTCAGGAACATTTATCTTTTCAAAATTTTTAGTCATTTTTCTGATGTTAGGAAAGATTTTATTTACTGAATCAACTACATTTACTAAGTGACCAAAATAACGGTTTTCTATTTGCCATGCACTGTATATTTAATTTCATATTATTTTATTTAATTCATACCGTAATCTCAGAAGGGAAGTATCATTACGATTTTCATTTTATAGAGGAAAAAATGAAGGTTAATGAACTTGTTCAACACCGTGCAACTATTAAATGGCTGGAGCAATGTGTCTTTTGTTCTTCGGTTAATAGAAGCATGTACAGTTAACAGACAGAGCCCTGGAGTTAGACAGATTTGCGTTTCAGTTCTGGTTCCAGCACTCAGTACTAGCATAACCTCGGGCAAGATCCTTAATTTACTTCTGTAACCCTTGGTGTATTTATCTCTAAAAGGGGGTGATAATAGTATTGCCTCCTAGGATACATTTATGGGAGTTAAATGTGATAATGGATACAATATTTCTAGTGCCACGCCTAGAAAAATCTTACATTTTAAAACTTCAAAAAGTGTTTATATTATTGCAAGAGTAAAGTTAGTAGAAATCTAACCTAAGGCAGTGCTTGATGCTTTAAATTAGCTTAACATGGGTACATGTATGGAAACCCACATTTTTTGAAATATTAACACAAGCAAGCAATTCTTAGGACTTCTGGACTCTTGAGAGCCCAGGCTGGAAACTTTTCTCAAGAGTATAGTTTATCAGCTATTTTCATTTCCTGGTCTCTTAACTATGACTGAAAAAATTTCAGTGTCAGAACAGACAAGAATAAGAGGGGGAATGAGGAGTGTGAGCAGAGCCGTGCTGATGATAAGATGCCCAGGGAGATAACCTTTGCAGTGGGATTTCACAAACCTCAGTTTTATGCAGCTAGCTTATGTCTAAAATAAATTCTAAGGAGAAATACTATGAGATGCTTCAGATGAAATGATAGATTCAAAATTAAAAGCAATTGTATTAGTTTTTTAGGGAGGCTATAACAAACGGGGTAGTTTAAACAACAGCAACTTACAGTCTCACAGTGCTGGAGGCTAGACGTCTGACAAAAAGATGTTGGCAATGTTGGTTTCTACTGAGGGCCGAGAGGGAGAATCTGCTCCATGCCTCTCCCCTGGCTTCTGGTGTTTTGGTGTTAATCTTTGTCATTCCTTGGTTTGCACAAGCTTTACCCCTCACACACATGGCCCCGATCTCTGCCTTCATCTTGACATGGAGTTCTCTGTGTGTGCTGCGTCCAAATTTCCCCTTTTTACAAGCACACCAGTCAGGTTAGAGGCCCACCCTACTCCAGAATGACCTCATTTTAATTAATTGTGTCTGCAATGACCGTACTGTCAGGTAAGGTCACATTCTAAGGTGCTGGGAGCTAGGACTTCAATACGTGAATTTGGGGGGGCGATACAGTTCAACCCATGACAGCAATCATCACAGATGGATGTGCTGAGCCAATCCAAGACAGGAAAATTAACATCACAAGGAAAATCATAGTTTTGTATTAAGCTAAAAATTGCTTTCAGAAAAAAGTAAACCAAGTGATTGAATGACAGGAATGTGTGTAGGAAGGCTCCGAGAAATTTAATTAACCACAACTTTTAAAAAGCTGACAAAGTGATAGAATTCCTAAAAGCTATTAAAGCAAATAGAGCCTGCATTACAAGCATTGTAGTGTAGATCAAAAGAAAATGACAATCACCATCAAAACTTGTCCCTAAAGAAACAAATAGGGTTAATTGATGAAAGTTAGCTAAACTCAATATTCTAATAAGCTTTCTGTTGCACAGCAGCACAGGTACTGAATTCCACTGCAATGGAGAACACTTAAGCAGAGGGGAATAGCCATGGGAGTCACATGAGAGCCAAGAGTGTAGAAAGGCTCTTGGAAACAACATCTCTGCCAGACATGCTAAATTTGCTTCAATACTTCATTTGATGAAAAGAATGGAAGTAAACCTACCTTGAACAAAACTGAAGGGAACTTCATACCCACTGATCACCCCTCTTTTCAGATACCTTCTCTTATACATTTGGTAAGCAAAGCCCGTGGGCATGGACGAACTTCTTGGGGCTTCAGGTTTATGTCTTTAACACCTCTCTGTCAAACTGCACGGTTTTATATCTTTTTCCAACCTGAAAAAAAGGAAAAAAGGACTTTCTTCTTCAGGCCTCATGGTGAGGTCTTTCTAGTTATCCTTTGCTTCTCAGTAGAGCATGTAGGCAACTGTCAATTTTATTTATGCATTGTTTACTCTGTATTTTCTAAAGTTTTAAGAAAAAAATTATATTCATTTTTAAACTATGATTAAAATATTATATTTATTTATGTGGACCAATAGAACTTATTGATCTCTGCGAATAAAATGGACATACATATCTGATTATACGGTTATTTGAAATCTTTACAGAAAAAAACTCACAAATATTTCTATTTGGAGTTAAATACTAGACTCCTAGAAGTGACTTCACAACTCTGTTTATTTGTACCTCTTTAAAATTTCCACCATGTAATATTTTATTTATAATGCTCTGAAGATTTTTTTAGCAGAAACATTCGAGAACAAAAGAAGTAACAATTCAATTTTGAGGCACTTAAAATTTACATGGAAAAGTAACCAAGAACTTTTCTATGTTATGATATAGAATTTAATCTGAGGAAAGTAATACATTTGGAATTCACTGTCAGGAACAGGACAGACAGAAGCATATCGTCCATCTCAATTCTCATTTTCCAAATACTAATTTCATGTTCCTTCCTCTGATTTTTATTCTCTTGAAAAAACTTTCTATTAAGGCATTATAATTCATAATTCAGTATATGCCTATTTATTATGCAGCACTAATTTATATATTCAACTTTCCTTTACACATTCAACAGATACGCATTGAACACCTACTATGCGTGCACCACCGGGTCAAGACCTGCGAGACAGTGAACACGTCTGATGCATCGTCTCTGCCATGGAGCCTCCATTCCAACAAATGAGGCATTGAGTAAGAAACTATGGTGCTCTAAGGTACAAAGGTGACCCAGGGGGCCTTAATCCAGTTTTTAAGACAAGCTTCCTGGAGGAAATGACATTCACACAGAAAATGGAGAAGAGGGAGTTGGCAAAGGCAAGAGGGTGTGAGGTGAGGTGGAAAAGACATCTCAGGCTGCAAGAACAGCAGTCTAGGGCCTTACAGGGCGTATTAGGGTTTCGAGCCTTTAACTGGGGAAAAAACAGAAGCCATTGAAAGTTTTCATAATGGGACTGATACGCAGGGCTGATGCGTGTTGTACCGTGTCTTACACATGATAGCGCATGCGAGGTAATGAAGAAGAGAGCCACATTTGAGCATGTGCTATCTGCATTGTGGACCTCCTAGATTTATATATTTATTATGGTGATTTTCTGGTAGATGGTGGTAAAATGTCTTGTTCTAACAAAATAAGTACCTTCTGATAAATTTTTTGACAGACGGAAATACATTGTCTTTGGGAAAGGGCCCTTTAAAAATTAATACAAAGGCAATGCATTCTGTCCAGTAGCAGGCTCTGGTGGTTGTAACAGTTTGCATTTTAAAATATCCTTCTCTGGTGAACATTTGGAGAATAAACTGGAGGAATGAAGTGGATGTGGAAATACCATTTAGGAGACCATTGCTTTGTCCGTGTGAGAGATGATGGTGGTTTGGATGAGGATGGTGGTATAATGGCTGAAAACAAGTAGATCTGACAGATACTTAGGGAAGAGGATCAACAGTCCTTGACAGCGGAACAGATGTAGTTGGGAGACTCCCAGAGTGCTGGCCCTTAATTGATCAATTTCACTTGTGATTTTTAACAGAAATTAAACATCAACCTCTCAGAATTTTTGCTCTACTCTTTCCTAATCTTGGGAAACCTTTCTAATTCCAATTCAAGAGACTCCCTTAACAAGACTTGCCTTTTTTATTTGGGGTTGAAATACATCTCTTGGAATTCTGTTCCCATCAGCTCTGTTCTTTTTTTGCCTGCCAAAGCTACTGACAACTGCTGAACAGTTGGTGTCTGTTATAACCCTCAGTGTGCCTTTGACCATCCTGCTTGTCTCATTTGTCCAGCTGCTGCGTGGCTGGGTTTCCTCCCAATCTCTGAGGCTCCCCAGAAGCTTAGGCTCCTGATTACCCACTGAAACTCATTTAGTTATTTCCGCTAGATTATCACACACTCTTTAGTTCCTGTTGATTTTTTCTTCTGTTTTCCAACTAGAGTTCATTGCCTTCTAGTTTGACAATCATTAACCTGCTGCTGTTTTCTGTCTTTGTCATTAACAACAATGTTGAATATTCGGTAAGTTGACACCTGCCCCGAGGAGCTGGGCAGCGCTCACGCACGCACGCATGTGCAAGCACACACACGCACACACACGCACACACATGCTCACACATGCTCACAGGCTTTGCAATTGGAAACACTCCTCCTCTTCAAGCCTTTGTAAAGTTATTGTGAGCGTTGATGGCAATCCAATCAAGACTAATTAAGTTGTATTAAAAAATAGCAAATATCTTGTGTACATTCAAAAGTCAGGTATAAATTCCTTCTTTATATAATTGAGCAGAACATTATTTTATCTAAGTGTTTAAAGCCCAGCCATTCTATTATGTTTCCTTTTTAATAACTTAAATATATCCAATTTCTCTATGTAAGAATTTTTAATTAAACAGAAATTATAAAATTAGAAGTCTTGTTTGACTTTTTTTGTTTGTTTGTTTGAGGATTTTACTTTAATGGAAAACAGGAAAAAACGATGTCATAATAATTTCTAACCAAGAGCTTATTAACAAACAGAAACCGTCTACAAATTCATCTGATGTTGTCGTATTTGCCGCGGGGCATGGTGACTCCTGGCCAAATGATGACCTCCCCTTGACCATCTCAAATTTAGTGTGTTCTTTGCTCCATAGAGAGTAAGGACTATGGGAAAGATATTTAAATAAAGAAATTAGAAAATAAAAATGAAAATGGTGTGTGTGGTTAACATATAGTTAAAAGAGTGTCCAAAAAAAGGATAAGAAAATATAGCCTAACTGAAGTATTTCGTGCAATTGAGCCTTGAACTGCACACAGTTCCCATCATGAACTCTGTTAGAAAACACTTCCCAACTACAGTTGATTACAGTGTTCTTATTTTCTTTCTTATTTTCCTTGATGTCTACCTTTTGTACATGTAGCCATTAAAGAATGTCAAATGATCAGGTAGGAAAAATAGAAGAAAATGACACACAAAGCAGTCACATTTGTTGTATGGCATTCTCTAAAAAGATATATGGGCAGTGGGAGAATAATTGTCTCATGTGATTTTGAGATTATATGTAAATTTCTACTATGAATTGCTGTCTAACTTCCATTTATATTAATTGCTGAATCAATTGTGTTTTAACTACACAAATGAGTACACTTTCTAAAAAACTGCTTAGCTCTGTTTGTCCTTTTAGCTAAGGTACTGAATATTTGCGTAAGAGAGTCCTCTGCAATATTGGTTTGCAAGAAAAAGTTATCAGGTTGGGTCTTTGAGAACAACACATCAAGAAATGATGCAGGCCGGGCGTGGTGGCTCACGCCTGTAATCCCAGTACTCTGGGAGGCTGAAGTGGGCGGATTGCTCAAGGTCAGGAGTTCGAGATCAGCCTGAGCAAGAGCGAGACCCTGTCTCTACCAAAAATAGAAAGAAATTAATTGGCCAACTAAAAATATATAGAAAAAATTAGCCGGGCATGGTGGTGCATGCCTGTAGTCCCAGCTACTTGGGAGGCTGAGGCAGAAGGATTGCTTGAGCCCAGGAGTTTGAGGTTGCTGTGAGCTAGGCTAATACCACGGCACTCACTCTAGCCTGGGCAACAGAGCGAGACTCTGTCTCCAAAAAAAAAAAAAAAAGAGAGAGAGAGAAAACTCCGTTGTGAGAGGAGGGGGGGAACATGGGCTTTCTCTAGAGAGGGGGGAATGTGGGCGTCACCACCGATGCTGTGACAGAAAA